>JABFPB010001141.1:0-27576 GCA_022817645.1 Ceratoteleas bidentatus | reverse complement strand
TGTCGGGGTTGCGGGGCAGCCCGGAGCAGCTGCAACGCGCGCGAATGGTCCCGACAGCTGCCGTCTGTCGGCGCTTTAACCAACAGCTGCGTCGGACTCGGTCCACTCTTGGCGTACCCTCCCTTCCGCCTTTCCCGCCGTGTCACACACCTTTACATTTTTGCGCTCGCCCTTTCCTTTTCGCTCTCTCCCCCTCCCACTTCCCCCCCTTCCCCCCTCTGTCTCCCCGATGTCACCGAGCCGCTACCTGACTCTAGCCCCGAAATCTACCTTGCTACCTGGGGAGACGAGGTGTCGCCAGGACAATCGATCTTGCGCAAGAAGAGGGCCCAATCGATAAGTACGTTGGACTGCAGTGCTGCAAGGCCTCCGGGACTGCGGATTTACAGTTAACACTCCGGAGTCAACCGGAACAATGACTAGGTTGCGTCCCACAGCTGTCGCCCAATCGGCGACGAGCTCACCCGGGTGGATATCGGCTGCCCATTCATGAGTCACGGGCTCGCTGGGAAACTAGGGAATGCTAATGAAACGCGTCGCGATAACATTCCGGCGGATATTACGTCGTTTCGACGATCGCGACGAGATGCGTCCCGCATTCCGGGGATCGCTGGGCGCCGATCGGCGGTGTGCGAGTGCACACGCGTGCGCGCCATTCATGTGCTGATGGCCGCCAGCCAAACGATCCTTCGGGCTGCGCGTTTTATGGGAAAAGCTCCCCGGGGACGACGGGCCACTTGGCCGGACCGCCGACGGGTCCGGCCAAGGCACCTTCCGCCTCGCTTTACGACCCTCGGCAATTGTCAATTGAATTCCGAATTGCCGAGCGGAACGTGCTGGACATCTGACAAATATCTCCAATTTCCTAGGTAGTGGGTTTTAGGTTTGTCTAAGGGACGGAGATAATGTTATGAAGTTACAGTCTTGGAAGTACTCTGAGTTAGAAGCTGCAAGCATTTTGTTAAATTGCTACATTCCAGGTAGTGATTTGCTGACTTACTATGTTCTGAAATAATGGCTTGCTAACTTGCAAACATCTAAGTTAATGTACCTTGCTAACTTTCTAAACTCCAGGTTATGACGTGGTGAATTTTAACTTATGATCTAACTCAAGTTCTAACCAAGCAATCTAGCAAAATATTAATTTAGGTCGGTTGGTAACAAAGTCAAAATTCTCCAAATTCCGAAGTTAGTTCTAAGTAAGTCATAAGCCTCAGAATACCGTACGAGTGGCATCTGCTGGTTCGTTCATTGATTATTTATGACTGTCAGTGGAAACGGCCCTTGCGCGCCCTCGTTACAGGTTTTCGGGCAATAAAAGTCGCCGGTGACCGGTATCGTGGAACCGACGCGCCGGGATTTCTGGCGTTGTTCTGGTTGCATGGTTTCGGCCGGCGAATACCACGCAGGGAGCGGCGCGCGCGTGTGCCATATGCCGCGCGCGTGAGCGACCTCTCGCGGTGCATCGCCTTAACCTTTGGCTGACGTTTTTTCTGCTTGTCTGTTTCAGCCCAGTGCCTGCCCGGATGCAAGAACGGAAAATGCGATAATAAGCCGAACGAATGCCAGTGAGTATCCCTCGTTTTCACCGTCGCCGCGCCCCGGTTCCAGTCCGCGGCGCTCGTGTCGTCGCAGCGTTTTGGTACCGCCGCTTCGCGCGCTCGAGCGTGACTTTTTACAAACGCCGAGCAATTGCGGGGACAATCGAGTTAATTCAATTGCAGTTTACTTCGTTGAGTGCAATTGCAGTTACAAGCAAGGATTACGAGGAAATTCAAAATTCGCTGTAGATGGCGCTGCATGGAGGATTGCCAAGAGTCTTAAGGGGAACCTCCGGTTTTAAGGGGAGAATTGGTGGGTTTCTGGGGGAAGTCAATGTTGGAAGTCGCTTTAATCAGTAAGATAAGTCAGCTGCAGACTCTTGGCTCGTTCTCCAGGCAGCGCCACTCAACCCCTCGAGGCCAATTTAAGGAGAGCCATGAATGAGCGCGGCAATAACCGCGGCGGTACCAAAATTAGAATTCGACGCCACTTGACGTATCGGCGCGGAACGGATCGCGGCGTTGCCGTGCCGGCCACCCGAAATAACTCTCATTGTGCACGGAGACATCGAGAAACCAGCTCATATCAAATTACAGGATCATTATCATAAAAATGCCCGAAAGCCGCGACGTTGTTCCGATGAAACGCCGCAACCGTAAGGCACTTTAACCCACACGATGGCATTCCGAGCGCCTCCCCCCTCGCCACATCCCCCTCCCCCGATATCCCCTTCGCATCGACAAGTTCGCGATGACAAATTTCGCCGCTACGATATCGCGAAACTCCGCCGGACAATGGCGGCTGAAGAAGGCAACGGGGGCGGGGGGAGGGGGGAGGAATGCGAGGCACTCGCGTCTCGTTTCCGTCGCGGCGGATGCCTCGGATTCGGCCCTTTCGTCGGCATTCCTTTCGCGCGGCGTCGCTCCGCCGGATTTTTCGTGCCAACGGCGTCGCCCGGGAACACGTGGACATTCTTCCGTGTTGCCGATTTCGCGTGCGGATTCCACGGGGCCGACGACGACGTTGTGCAATGACCAGAATCCGACCCCCCCCCCCCCCCGCCGCCATTCGCTCGCGAGAAAGTCGACGGAGGTTTGCCGGCGCGTTACGTGATAATCGCGCGCGGCTTTTAATCGGCCTGTAATCACGTGGCAGTCGTTTAATGACAAAGTACAGTTGCGGGCATTTCGGAACAATGGAGCGGCTTGTTGGTTTGATGAAGGAAGGCTAATTGCCGGGGAGCGGGTCGGTGGTTTCGTTAAGATTCACGTTTATTAGGAGGCGCGTGGCTGCTTATTAGCGCCGGGAGGAGAGGGGGGGGAGGTAGATTGGGGATCAAGAGTTCGGATTCTGCGGACGAAAAACGGGGAAAAGGTGCGGAAAAGTGGGGAGCAATTGTCGGGCGGAGATTCGGGGCTTTTAAAGTCGCCGGCCCTACATGGGGTTTACGGTCTATTCTCGGCCAAAGCATTTTGATGTTCGACGTAAAAAAGGAGGGACGACGCTGGGGCGATCGTGAAATATAGTCTCGGCGTTTCAGTCTAAACAGCGGCGTTTAAATTTACTATTACTAAATTTAACAAAAATGTTGTGACTCCGTAGATATCGAACCGTCTGATGCATTGCTTCAGTTTAGAGAAACTCTCCTCAATTTTATCGAAATAAATCTTTCTCCAAATAGAATTACCCGACTCAAATCAAATTCAAATCAAACGATAAATCGTTTCGAAATCTCGAAATCGCACTCTTCCCAGGCCCATTCGTTCACCCAATTGTCCCCGCAGTGATTCGCCGTAAAAGCTCCCGCGAAAGCGAGTTAACTCGTTGATCCGGTGACGTCAGCGTGCGGGGTTAATTGTGCCGTTAGCCGCAAGCCCCGGCGCCTTTATCTCGGCCGGATAATTGCCGCGGCGATAAGCCGGTCTCGGGTTCGACGCGTATCGATCATCGCGATAACGAGCCAGGCGTCAAAACGCGATCCCCGTGAGAAGCGCCCGGCGTTCCCGCGACTGGGCCCCCTCTCCCCCCTCTCGCCCCGCGATGCGTCCGGCATCGGGATTCGGCGAGCATCCCGAAATCCGCGGCGCCGCGCGCGACACGCACGCGGAAACGCGAGTCAGGCGCGCACGTGAGCGACGTGCCGGACGTCGGCCGCGGCCGTGGGATCGCACTCATTCGAATTACGCGCTGGATCGCGACGAATTTCGGAGTCCGGCGACGAGCGCGCGAGCAAGCGGAATACGAATGCGCCTGACGTGCCGATCGCTTTTCCGCTCGGCGCTGAGAGGATTATGTCAAATCGGCTGTTATGGGTGTAATTACTGATGTAGGGATAGGAGGAAGTGAGATCTTGGTAGAAGATGGCGATATCTAGCTTGTTGAAGGGTCTTTTAGGTCGAAAAGGAATCCAGGTGGTCTTCTTTTCCTGCCAGGAGATTGATGGAAGATAGTTTTATCAATTTGCTCTAGGTGTGTTCTGGGTAGAAGATGGTTGGGTCCTTTTGTGGAAGGTTAATTATGGAAGAGAGATGGCAGTATGTATTTTCATTTATTAACTGTCTTCTCTAAAGTGCATACTCTGGTCAGCTTTTCCTAAGTCTCTTTTCAGGAGAAAATGGTTGTATTTTCCTATTTCTTCTACATAGAAGGTGACTTTCACCAGCCGTTTCTCGGGCATCATTTTGTCAAAATTTCAGCCAAATCGGTAACATTATCTCGATGCAAGATGAGGCACCACTGCCTCACTGTCTTCTAGCCAGAAGTGTTATATCTCCTCCTCCTAAATGTCTTCTACATACCAGATGGTTCTACCTCCTTCAAAACCATGCTCATACCTTCCCACTCCACCTTTCCTCTATCTGACCTCCACCCCAACCTCCTCCTACCTCCCCCAGCCGAAACTTGGCCAACTTCTGGCACTTTGATCGAGATGCATCCTACTCCATGCAATTAGCTCGGCTTACTTTTGCCGTAGCCCATTGCGCCTTTGCCAATCGAGGTCTTTGAACCCCGACTAAAACTAGGATCGCGACAACGCCGCCTGCCAGCCTCCCCCCGAACCGGTTCCCCGGCGCACCCCCGGCAGCCGGTGCAACCCGGGCCGACCTTCAACGCGCCCAATTGGCCAATTGGCTCGGCAGCTGTCGACTCTCGCTTTTGCCGGACACCCGGCCGACGACGGCGGCCGCCGTCGCCGTCGCCGGCTCTCCGGCCGCGATCTCCGGCGGGTGGTATTGGTGGGCAGAACGAGCCGCGCGCACACACAGAGGAACGTAACCTTTCCTTGACCCGCATACTGAACGGCTGTGCCGAGGCTCGAACCGTGGGAACGCCGCTCGACGACTCATCCCCACCTCGCCGCCGCACACACCGATCCATTCCTCTCCGTCCTCCTCTCTCTCTTCCCGGGCCGTCTCCGTCTCGCTCTCCTGCTCTATCTCCGTCTCCCTCCGCCGTCGCTCCTCCGCTGCCGGTCCCTTCGTGCCGCGCCGTCAACCTCCCCCCGCCGAACTCCCCGCAGCCACGTCCCGGCGGCTCCCCCCGCTGGGCCCCTGGACAACGTAATGGCCGACATTACGCCGCATCCTCCGTCTCGCTCGCGCGAGCGCGGGGGGCGCGGAGCGAGCAAATCGCCAACCTTTATCCACCTTTGCGTATTCCCCGCGCGTCGTCATCGTCGCGGGATCTATCTCGCCATTTCTTATTAGCAGCCGCCCCCCTCGCCCCCGGCGCACTTTCTACTCGGGGATCCCACGACGGGCATTTTTCGGGAAGACCACGGGTCCCGGGCGGAGTTTGATCCCCGAGGTTGCGTGTGCGATGCTTTTGACATTTCTTGGGCCGGCGCGCCGCCTTTGTCAGGGGCCTTTTCTCTCGCGTCCTTTCTGCTGGAACATCTGCGGTGGAAGGTGTTTTGTATCAGACTCGCGTCGGTTTCATTAAGGCGTTTTCATCTTGGGTTTCACGTACAGTTTCGTCCGACGACGCTCGACTTTTTGTCCAGCTAGCGAGCAGAGTTATCGGGAAATGTTGCAGGGATTGCGATACGATTTGCAGTATTCGAAACCTTTCTGCGAAGGTCTCATCGATGTCAAATTCCGTGGTTCTAAAACGCACAATGAGAGTATTTCAATTATTTCATCAACAACTTCCCCATCGTCAATCACAATCTAACCATCCTCCTCAATTTTCTTTCCAGTTGTCAAAAAGGCTGGACCGGAAAGTACTGCGACCAGTGCGAACCCTACCCCGGCTGCCAGCACGGCACGTGCAACGCGCCCTGGCAGTGTCTGTGCGAGGAGGGCTGGGGCGGCCTGTTCTGCAACCAAGACCTCAACTACTGCACCAACCACAAGCCGTGCCGCAACGGCGGCACCTGCTTCAACACCGGCGAGGGCTCGTACACCTGCTCGTGCGCGCCCGGCTTCACCGGCACTGAATGCCAGACGCCCTTCGCCGACTGCAACTCCAAGCCCTGCCTGAACGGCGGCACATGCTCCATGGGCTCCCCGACCAAACGCTCCCCGGAGACGACGTCCAGCCGCAACTACACCTGCAGCTGCCAGGCCGGCTGGTCCGGTCGCCACTGCGAGGTCAACTCGCGCTCCTGCCGCGACAACCCCTGCGCCAGTGGCGCCACCTGCGAGGACGACCCGCTCACCGGCTACAAGTGCCACTGTCCCCTGGGCTTCGGCGGCCCTGACTGCGACCAGCAGATCAACGAGTGCTCCTCGAACCCCTGCGCCAACAACGCCACCTGCGTCGACCGGGTCAACGGCTTCGCCTGTCGCTGCCCCAGCGGCTTCACCGGCGACCGCTGCGAGATCAACATTGACGACTGCCAGGGCAACCCGTGCTTCAACGGCGCCACCTGCATCGACCAAGTCAACCAGTTCCGCTGCCAGTGCGTGCCCGGCTACGTGGGCCACCTCTGCCAGGAGAAGGTCAACTACTGCCAGGCCCGGCCCTGCGCCTACGGCGGCACCTGCATCTCCGACGTCAACGACTACCGCTGCCTCTGCAAGCCCGGCTTCACCGGCAAGGACTGCAGCGTCGAGGTCAACGAGTGCGACAGCGCCCCCTGCCTCAATGGCGCCACCTGCACGGACCGCGTCAACGGCTACGCCTGCGAGTGCCGGTCCGGCTGGCACGGCGACAACTGCCAGCACGCGAGCCGCGCCGCCGCCGCCAAGATCGTCCCCTGGCCCGGCAACCTCTCGAAGCACGTGGCGTCGGCCGAGGCGCGGGACGCCGGCCTCACCACCGAGCACGTCGTCGTCATCGCCACCCTCTCCGCCGCGGTGCCGGTGTTCGCGATCGTCGCCGCCGTCGCGGTCATGTGCATGAAGCGGCGGCAGAAGCGCGAGCAGGCCAAGGCCGACGAGGAGGCGCGGCTGCAGAACGAGCGCAACGCCGTGCACAGCAGCCTCGGGAAGCAGCGCGGTGGCGCCACCGGCGGCGCCGGCAGGGCCGCCTGGGGCGCCGGCAAGCCCGACCCGGAGGCGTCCGCGTACCAGGCCGACCTGGAGGGCGCGTGCGCCGGCTACAAGCCCGAGCCGGTGCTGCACCCGGACGTCCGGGGGCGGACCATCAAGCAGATCAACACCGAGGCGGCGGCGCACCGGGCGAGCCAGTTCTTCCAGAAGGACAAGGAGTGCACCCTCGGCATCGGCATCAGCGTCGGCATCCTCGACCCCAAGCGGACGTCCACGCTGTTCAGCACGTCGCCCGCGAGCTCCGCCGACTCGTGTCGCGCGAGCGACGCGAGTCTGCTCAAGAGGCCCGCGACGATAGCCGAGGGCCCGCCAGGGGGCGGCGGCGGCGGCCCCGGCGACAGTGGCGCCGCCAACTGCGGCGTCTACGTCATCAACGACCACTACCGGCACGACGCGGCCGCCCTCGCGACCGAGGTCTAGCCGAAGGTCGAGCACCGTGCTGTGGGGCGGGCCCGCCCGTTTAGACGCGACTTTGTACAGAACTAATTTATTGTCATTGTTATCACCAATTATTCGGTTTTCCTTTTGTCTTTTGCTACGAGTAGCGGTTACCATTATCCAACGAGTGTGCGTGAGAGAGTGCGAGAGACACCGGCGAGGGGTGGGGGCGCGCCGATCGCAGCGCCGAACGACGCGAGCGCCGCGCGCGCGAACTGGCGCCAGAGGGCGCGACGCTCGCGACGCAACCGGGCGACCGTACCCCGACGACAGAGAGGCCTCGGGAGAGGGTCCCCCGAGCCACCCGGGGCGCCCCCGCCGCCAGCGCAGCCGCGTTTTTGTAAATAGGACCAACGAGGACTGTCTTGTATATTATTTATTTGTAATTGCGACGAATGCACGTGATAATGACGAACGAATTTACAAAGATTCGATGATGTTCCTGTTAAATGATAATATTATTGAAGAGATATCTCGCGTACCGACTAAGTCACAAGGCGCTCGGGCCGTCTCGTTTTCGAGACGGTCGCCTCGACAGCGTTCCCGATGATTATTGTAATTAAGCTGTTGTCGATCCTTTTGTACTTAGACTCCTTTGGATGACTTTTTGATATGTACATGAGAACATGTATTATGTATTGTCCAACATACCCCCCTCCCTGTCCCAGATTCCTGTTCCTTGTCCCGAAACCCTTCCCGGTTTTCTCTTCGACATCGATGCCAGTTTATACGATAACTCCGCAAGATTCTTTTCCCACCAACTGAATTGCGCGTGCGATACGAACATTGTAAAGACTCGACGTCTGTCCCGTTTTGTATAAAAGATTTGTGACGAACGAGAGCGTAACATGATGATAGAGTGGAAGGAAACATACACTTGCGCAGATCTGTATATTTGTAGTAGGCGTGTACAATTAATATTATGATTATTAATTATTAATTAATTATTATTATTATAATTATTCCCGTGTAAATAGATAAATTGTCAATAAATAACGATGTCATGAGAACGACAGTGAATGATTAATAAAATGATGCATTCGAACGATACGAGCTGCTTATTCTTTGACGCCCCCTCAGACTCCGTCAATCTCGTCGCCGAATCCGGGCAAACCCGTTTCCACCGAAACCCAGGCGATTTCGACGATGATTCGGCGCAAACCCGCCGGACTAGCGGAAGTGTTTAGCGAACGATGATGGGCACGTGAAAGTCGGCCGCGATTGTCGCCTCTATCGGCGCTCAATCAGCGTCATCGGGGATTGCTTTTTTCGGATCATTTTAATTACATTTCCTTATTCGCGCGCGGCCAATCAAACCCGAACGATCGGGGTCAGGGGTCGGCGGATCCGGAAAGCCAATCGGAATGCCGATGAAGACGTTACGCCGATCCTCGGAAATCATTTTTTTTTTTTTTGATCGGGCACATCCTGGAGCGGTTTCGCGGCCGTTAGCGCGGCGATTAGAAAAATTCAGGCCATTCTTGTCGCTCGAGGGACTGCCCGGCCAGCGAAGCCGCCACGTACGCGGCGCGCCTATTCGCCGTAAGCGTGAACGCGGCGTTTTTTTCGTTCGCGCGCTCGGGCTCGGAAAATCCGCGCAAAAAGCGCCGTTTTTCCAATTAATTCAAATTTCAACGCGGCCGGGTGGCATTTCGTAACGGCGCTGCCGCGCTTAATTTATGTATCGGCTTTTTGTCCCGAATTGTTAGATAGGCCGATAAGGTCCGCGCTTTATTTATTTAATTAGCTTTTTGCGGGTTTTATGGTCACGCGTTAATTCGCTAATTAAATGCGGCGCTGCGGGAGCGAGAAGCCGCGTTTTTGCGGGGGTAAAGGTGACGGTTCGGGTGTGTGAAGGTTTCATTTTTCATACATGCTTTTTTTTGTTTTTTTTTTGCGAATTTTATAGTTATTCTTTGGAGAAACTTGGGAAACGTTTTGGTTTGTGTATGATCATCATCTACAACATCATACTATGATGTTGTAAAATTTACTAAGTCTAGAAACATTTTGTCGAATTTTTTCGAGTGTACACTTAAAAGAATTATTTAGTAGATCTAAATCAATTTATTTGTCCTGAATAAAAACTCTTTGTGCTAAATATATAATTTATTTGCAGTAAACAAGTTCTCTATTCGGCACTACTAAACACCTTAATTAATTTAAATGAAAGAAATTGCTCATAGGTATAAGCTTTTTTGAAATAAATCTATTTATTTGCGGTAAATAAATCTTTTTCTTGGTCTACTTTTGTTGAGTTTCTCATATTGAGGATAACTTTGGGATTGCATGAAGCTACTTTATTTGCGTTTCACGAGAGCGCGGTTTGGTATTTACACGGTTATTATGTTTAAGGCAAAGTTTATAGGAATGGGTCGATAATTAAGTTACCTTCACACTGATATATCTCAGCACTCCGCACGAGAGCATCACGATCAAGTGTCAAAAAGCCGTATCGCCGCGCGCTATAAGCCACAATTTACTTTCTTTTGACATATAATTCCAAGTCGCCAGCTAACGCGGCCTAAAGTTTATCCGCGCTTCGGAGTATCGGATGGAAAAAGCAGTTGCACAATGTAGCGGATTTCTCACAATACACGATTTTCGACGACTTCTTTCTTAATTTATGACGGATTCGTAGAGACTTATGCTAATCTGATGCAATTTTTCGCCATTTCGTGCAAATTTGATGCAAAACGTAGGAAACAAATTTTATGTGAAACGTTGAACATTTTCGAAAATTGAAGAATTTCAAATTGTGAAAAATCGAAGAATATTTTTATCAGATGAAAAAGGGAAACGAAATTAAACTTTAAGCATTTTCTTGTTTTACAGCAGCAATTTATCATTTTTGTGTTCGTTATTGAAACATAGATTGTGATCATTTATTTCTTTGTTTCATTATAAAATAAAAAGATGAGAAGATGTATCGAAATAGTCAATTAATTGCTGGTAAAATAATGAAATCATTGATTTTAAAATTTCACATATATTTAAAAAAACTTGAATTATAATAAATCTTATGCTAAACTAAGATATCAATGTGCCAGTTGTCTTAATAATCAATCAAAGTATTAGGGAATATATTAGAACCAGTGGCTTGACAAATGGATCTGTAAATCTACACATACCTGTCATCGGGCATTATTCGGAATTCCCTTTTCTTGAATTTCGTATAGCTACTCACTCAACTCACTAATATGTTTCATCACTTCTATATCATATCGTTTTTTCCGCCAAAAACCTGTTCGAAATGCCACAAATCCAAATTCCAAATTCAATTAAAACATCTTAACGCTTTTTCCAAAAAAATAAACGTTAGATTAGATAATCTCACAATTTCTTAAAATTTTTAAAGAATTTTTTAAGTTACCAAAATCCAAAAGATCGTTCAAAAATCCAAAAGATCACTTTCTTGAAATTAGTTTCCAAAAATCGGTTTTGCATAAATATATATTTGTAGCAAATAAATGTGCTTCCTTACATCAAATCAGTATTTATTAGTTCCAAATAAATCTTCATTCAGCGCAACTAAATTTTTGCAATTAAATGTATTTATTTGAGACAAGTAAATTATTTTTCTGGGTGTATTAATCTTTTTTGAAATCCCATATCGCCCTTTCAGTATCTAAATGTTGCAATTCAATACAATTTTGTCATAATTCACCCCGAAAACGCAAACCCATCCAATTCTACACCTAACTTAATTTTGCCCAAAAAATCCTACAACTTTTTCCTCCGAATTTCGCACCAAAAATGCGAAATTCGCCTAAAATTCCGTCCCCTGCTCAAAACTCTTCGCAAAAACTTGGTCTTTTCAATCAGATAAACCCACAGCAATCTTCCCATTAATTTCCGTAGTCAAACACCGCACCCCACGTCCGCCACTCAATTCCACCAATAATTCACCGTACAATTTCCCTACCCACTTATCAATGCGCGCTCGGCCTTTTCTCCACCGGAATTAAAGTGAAACAATCGAACGGCCGAACCGCGCGAAACCTGTCTTCGGCCGCGGAGAACGTGCTCGCGCGGCTGTGTGGGTATATGGGTATGTATATTACTGTATCGACAGCGCGAACCCAGCGAACAAGAAGAAGATCCTTAACGCGATCACGTGGACGCGGAGGTTGCTCGGCATGCGGCTCACCGGAGGGCAAGTGAAAGTCCCGCGAAAGATCGTGCGCGGGTAATATGCACACCTCCGGAGCGGCGCTCGCGCTCGCGGCCGCACGCACCGCGCGCGGCTTGTGTTCCGCGATGCGACCGGGCATTGTCTCCGCCGGGCGCGAACCCGAAAAAAGCGCCCCGCGCGCCCCCGTTTCCAAGTTAGAAAGTGACCTGGGAGAAATTTCAGCGCAAATTAAGGAACAAAAAGTTGATATAAAGATTAAACTTTGAAAAAACAGATGTAAAAGTACAGCGTCGTTATTTTTATATGGCCAAATGTCATCGATTTTTATTGCCCAGATGTCGAGAAATTAATGATTGAAAAGTCATATTAAGCATGTATTATTTGACAGCGATGTAGGAACATATTCTAAAAAATCTTTAGTTTTCATTTGTTTATGCCAATTAACATTGAGGAATGTGAATTGTATTTCGCTAAGACAAATATGAAAAACTTGCCCTAATGAAATTATCCCAAAAAACTGTACTTTTACAGGAAAACATTTGATCTTTTACAGTCCGATCTCGGTATTCAGTACCCGATCATATTGACCGCTGAAAAAGTGGAAAAGGTTCATAAAAAATAATGCCGACAATTTCATAATTATATAAATATTATCGTATTCTATCAACATAGTGACTTACGTGATCGCAAGTTACGTGAATTAAAATTGCAAAAACATTTCTTAGGATTCTGTTGAATCTGTCATAAAGGCTGAGTTGTAAATGTATTTCTCAAAACTTATAACTTCTAGCAATTTGAAATTTACAACTAATCACTTAATTTTTATTTGCAATTAATTTAGTGAAAGTTGCATGAGAGCCCCGTTTCGACACGAGTACTTTCATTACTCATCCTTTTTCGTATTTATTTATTTGAAAAATAATTGTTCCCAACCGTTCAAGACTATTACGGCCCTCATATTTGTTATCGATTTACAGTTACGAACATTGCAACGAAGATAAGTGAAAAACGATGACAGTGGACTTAGGTCATTCTTCCCATCAGCCACAGAATATTCCTCGAGAATCATTATGATTTATGGGAAATAAGTAAATATTTCTTATATATCTGCTAACTAAACATCGAGGGCAATGCGTACGAAAATTTCACCCAGATCGTTGAGTAAACTGTACTTTGCAAACTCTCTTTTCTTCTAAACCTTATTAACTGAAAAAGTTACAATATAAAGTTTATTACTTTTTTAACAGAAATCGAAATAAACAAATCGTTAACTTAAATTGCTCAACAATTTACATTTTTTATCAATCGTAAAAACATCTAACAATAACAACTCCTCAAACTCCGCTGCATCTAACATTCCCATTGTGCAACACAATGAAAATGGTAATTATCCATTTTACCGATCTACGCCGATTTCCGTGTACCAATACACCTACAGGCGCTCCACCTACAGCCCGAAAATGTCATTTCTCAGTCACGCCGTCAATATCCGTCGCGAGCGTCCGAAGAAGGGCCGTAAAAAATTGTCGTGACAAATTGCGAAAGTGGGACAAAAATGCAGCGCGTCAAAGATGGCCGGCGCCGATTTCATTTCAGGAATCGTACTGGAAACAAAACAGAGGCCGCGATTTTTGGGCGTCCTTTTATTGACCTTTCCTGAATTCTTTTTTACGGGCGAGTCCGCTCGTTTATTTGGTTACATTGTTGAATAGGCTTTTCGTAGCCTGTCATCAGGTAGACGTTTACTTTTTTCGAGCCCCCTACTTGTACGCAATTAAAAAAAGAAAAACGAAAAAACCGAGGGAGCATTGAAACCGCGCGACAGAGCGGAGAAAAAATTAATTGCCGGATATGCTCCCGGATTGATTCCCACGAGTCTGCTATGCGAACGCCATCCAAATCGATGCGGCCCATTATCGTCGATAATCGGTATGTACGCCGTTTTGACCGATTTGTGGCCGTTGCATCCACCTACGCATCGTTTCATTATCGATTACATCAACTGTCTACTTGTGCTTCTATTTTTCTACCATTCCCTTAATCACTCAATCTACGACGGAACAATTTTTTTCGCTGCCATTTGCGGCGAAAAATGTCTGTGGTTGAACATCCGACGATCCACTTACTTACCGAACATGTTACACAAACAACTATACATGTTAGTAAAAATATATCATTGCATAAAAAATTACGGATTTTGTATATGATTTTTAATATCCAGTTACAGTTACACACTGATTTTATTGGTACCTAATTATAATTCCATATCGAAAGAAAGTCGTAAATGTTTCTTTACAGTTTTTCTCAGAATTGTCTATGTCTAATGGTTTCTGATGAAAAATTTTGACTGGGATTGTCAATTGTTTGTAGAAATATAATATACAGTTATCTGAAAATTGGTACGCGAAGATGAAAATTAACATTTTGCGACATAGTAGATATGTTGAGATTTTGTATGCACTTATTTTCACGAAGGAAAAAAGAAAAAAACAAGAACAAAACGGTACAAAAGATACAGATTAGAATAGGCTCCTGGTTATTTGCTAACGATCTTCGCCTGCATCTTGATAAAGCGTACATCAAAAAGTTGCACTTTATGCGCCATATACGTATTAAATATATTCCACATATGCCGCGAGCGTGTTTTGTCTCTCCGCAGTTCCACGTAAATTACACGCCAAGTCCTAAATACATTTAAGCCGACGATAAATCTACGAATACAGTTACACGTGGATTAGCATGAGAGCTGTGCACAAAAATTAAATGACGTCAATTGATTATTAACTTGATAGGTCTCACAAAAATCGGTTTTAGTTGTAGAAATGTCCCTTTTGCGACCAAGAAAACCGATTATCGTTGAAAAATCTAATTCTTCCAAGTGTGGTAGAGAATACTCTTTTCCCACAGTCAACGAAAAACAAAAACATCGCAAATATTACATTGAACACTTTGCAGAATCCTCGCGCTTTTATCTGAAACGAAATTGTTCGATGGTACCAGTATAATTAAACCAATTTGTTTGAACCATCTTTTTTAAACCAGTATTCTTCAATCAGTATGCTGCAATCACTATGCTTCAACTACTAAGCTGCAACCAGTTTACTGCAACTAGTATGTTTCAACCAGTTTGTTGAAATCATCATTTTAAACTAGTATTTTTAAACTAGTATGGTTCAACCGCTAAACTGCAACCAGTATGATGCAACCAATACCTTTAAACCAGTAGGTATAAACCAGTATTTAAACTAATATGTTTCAACCAGTTTGTTTAAACCATCATGTTTAAACCAGTATGTTTAAACCTGTATGCTTCAACCAATATTTTGAAACTAGTATTTTTAAACCAGTATGGTTCAACCACTAAACTGCAACCAGTATGATGCAACCAATACTTTTAAACCAGTATGTATAAATCAGCATTTTCAACCAGTTTATTTCAATCAGTTTGTTTAAACCAGTATTTTAAACCAGTATGCTTCAACCAGTATGCTGTAACCTGTATGCTGCAACCAGTAAATTTCAGCCAGTTTGTTCAAACCATCATGTTTAAACCAATACTTTTAAATCAGCATATTTAAGCAGTATGCTTCAACCAGTATGCTGCAACCTGTATGTTTCAACCAGTATGTGTCAACCGGTATGTTTCAACCTGAATTTTTCAATTACTATATGTCAAGCAGTATGTTTCACCCAGTATGATTAAATCGGTTTAAACCAGTATATTTGATGTAGCTACATTTTATGGTTATCCAAATGAAATAGTATGCTTGTATACTGTACCAGATACCTTTATATTACTATACTGGTTCTGACACATTTATTACAAACATACTACATGTATGGGCCTGCCATAAAGTATATTTCCATCAAATCCACAGATTCAAACCACCTCGTGCATTTCTGCTAACAAATCAATATGTTTCTTTGTCCCCCAAAAGAGCGAATAGGTGAAAAAATAGCAAAAAGGCTACAAATGGGATAAAAATTACGGAGCTGGTGTTTATCTAAATGCGTCGTATTCGTTGGCAGCCTGATTTCGCGGCATAAATCAAGTGCAATTGATCGAACACGATAAGTGGTCTCATCGTTTTCGCATTGGATAAGCGGAAGAGGATTTCACTGTATTCGCGGCGACGGCCGGCTTAGAGAGGAGCCGGGGTCGCGGGTGCGCGGCATTCGACCCGCGTATCCAGGCCAGTTGCCGTCTCGATAAGTAAAGTGCGAAACTCCGAAGACGACGGCGCCGCGGCATCCACGACTTCTGGCGCGGCCGAGGCCGCTTATCCGGTTTGCCGCGGGACTCGGGGCCCCGCTTCTTTGTGACATTTCGAACCTGGCGAGCGAGCGGCCGACAAGCCGAGCGAACATGCGAGCCGAGCGCACCTTACTCCACACAGCCGCAGCACGCTCACCACGAACCTCCCGTGTCGCTGGTGTCTTCCTTTGAGCGAACCTGCATCTACAATGTGTGCCGAAAAACATCTCGCCACGAAGCTAATTGTGACGATCCTTTGTTGCCGAGCGCAGTGTCGCTCATTTCGAGGGGCGCGAATCGCATGGTTTCGGGGGATCCCTGGTAATAGAATCTGGCTTGGAACCATAAATGGAATTTAACTGTGGAAACCATTGTGGAACCGAGCTTGGTACAAGTGTCGAACCACTGTTCCTAGAGAGGTTCCATGGTTGGAATTCCTAGATGGTTTAACTAAAAGGATTTCCAACCATGGAACTTTCCTATGGTTAGAAAGTTCCAGCCATAAGAACTATCCAACTTGGTTGGAACTATCCAACCAAGAACTATGGTCTTTCCAACCATAGGAAAGACTTTCCTAGAACCTATGGTCCTAGACAAGTTCCTAGAATCTTCCTATAGTTGAAGGAACCTGTAAGGTTCCTAGAACCATATTTTCCTAGGAAAATTTTCCTAGAACCAGTATGGTTCCAGTATGGTTTCCAGAGTCAAATTCCACTTATGGTTCCAAGCCAGTTTTTATACTTAGGGATCACTGCGAACAATTTTGTTTTTATACTGGATAGTTTTAGAGCTAATTGTAAGTTTGAGGAATGTACAATTCCTCAAACTTACAATTAGTGGATGGTATAGACAATTTTTGTTCATGGGGGTAAAGAATGGTACCAAATAGGAAACAGTTGAAAATGTAGGAACATTGTTTCTTTGGTAAATGATCTTTTTGAGTTGTCTGGAAGTTTAAAGAAGCTTTCTCGAAGGCTCCTCGAAAAGTTGGAAAGCTAGAGGAAATATGCTGCAAAACTCAGAAGAAATATTTTGAAACAAAATTTTTTTTGGACAGATTTGGACATTTTAAGAATTGACATATTTAGTGAAACAGAATAAATGTCTGAGAAATTTACACCAAACAAATTATTACGATTATTATAATTATTAGATAACAAATTATTTACTATCAGAAATATTTCCAGATCAGTTTACATAAGCTACGCCAATTTTGTTCCTTCAAATAGAGACTTCAAGCTTACAATACTCGTAGAGTTTAAATGAGTCGTATAATCTCGTCTTCATCGTTAAATCAACCGAAAGGCGCATTTACTCGAAATAAGAGTGTCGAGCGACTCTAAATCGTTGAACTAAATCAACCAATTGTTCGTTACTGCCCAATTACTTTTATTCAATCCGGCGAAAAACGTCAAAATTGAGCAATCACTTAAACCCGAGCGCTGCAACAACAGAAACACAAAACAAACCGTAATTTTGGCCGAAACTTTTTCGACTCCAATTTCAGCCACCGTAATTGCACGGTGATCGAGGAAACTACTGTTTCCCCACAGTAACCGGCATTTCAGTTATCATCTCGCAAAGTAATTTGTCCGGAACATCCCCGGTTGCAGGAACCGATTCTTCGACTTTTATTTTACTTTTAGTTAGAACCACTGCTTTAATGAACCATAAACGAAAGCTAACCAATCGTTAAAATGGCATAATAAAATAACCGAATGATGGCTTCCGATCGATTTTTTCCAATGGGGGTCTGTTAAAGATCTGTTATGGAAACAAAGAACAACATTCACTGGACAGTTGACAGTATAAAGTGAAATAAATGGAGTTTAATGAAATAAAAAATTTATTGATTAACATGATTGATTAATATTCTTCATTAACGATATTATCGATTTTAAAATAGCTGGTTCGAATATCAGTAAAATTGCACACTAAATATATTCAATTATTCCAGTAAAGCACCAAGAATATTTTTCTGAAATATTTCCATTACCACAGACATATATCAGGAGCAATAAATGCCTCAGGATAAATACTCCTATCATATTCCAAAAAAATGTTTCTGAAACTGGTTCCAGAAGTAATTTTTGGTAATTTCCAAAATCGAAAACTTTTTAACTTTTATTAAGTTCTTGAAATGGTAGGACAAATGTTTTAAAACGTTAAAAACAACTTTAAATTTTTTTCAATTTTAAAGTTGTTTTTTTTTACAAAAATTCAAATTAATATCGCCAAAAAATGCTTTAAATCTGAAAGATTCCACGGTGCGAAATCGCGACGATCAAGTACCCGTCAGCGTCCTGTAATTGCACATAATCGATTTCCCGGTGGCGAGCGAAAATTTCGACCCCGAATCTCCGTCTTCTCCTTATCCCATTCCGTTAACGTTATCAAGTCATTTTCGCGGTTGATTGGAAAAATCGCGACGCGGAATAAATAAGACGCGGAAATGGACGCGTACGCGTGAAATAATGTGAGAATAAATGAGCGGGAGAGTGCGAATGGGGAAAGTGGAACGTCCGATGGATGCGCGGCCGGCAATAAGCGCGTCGAAAAAACGTCTACGACTGGACATGAAATTGCATCGATCTCGGCGGATCGCGCGCAAATTAATTAGCAAGACGAAAATTTGTCTGACGATGATAATTCCGCACGACAGGTCACGTGACGGGATATTTATCGGCCATATTTCGCGCGTGTAATAGAAACGCGCGGGGCCTGAAACGGGTATGCAAACCTCCTCCGCACGTAGCCGCGTCCCTTGTAATATTTGAGTAATCGAAACTTAACGGTTGACCGTGAAGACGGCGCGTTGTATCGAACGGTTCTGCGCCAGCTAAACGCATGCACGAGTCAAGTGCCTTGACAGAGTCGACGAGCGAGAAGACGACTCGCGCAAATGAATGGCTCGGCTTTTTCTGCACACGCTCCGAGTGGGCTTCGCGAATCGTGTAACCGAATCGCGCGATAACGAGTCACCCGAGAGCCAGATCGGGTTCGGGCCCCAGGGAAACGCGCATTTTTCGCGTGTTGCTTTGAGCGTTTTTACGCGAAAAACTACGTTGAAAAGAGCGTTTTTCAGTTGGAGAGATTGGGTGGGCTTTTTAGGCAAACACTCTTAAACGATAATTTCGGATCGAAAGGATTCTTTTTGTTTCAGTAGGATTTCCTGTTTGATAATTGCCAAAAAGAATTCCTGTTGACTCAAAAGGAAATTCCTTTTCTAAAAACCCCTAAACAATAATTTCGGATCAAAAGGATTCTTTTTGGGTCAGTAGAATTTCCTGTTTGATAACAGTCGAAACAGAATTCGTTTTGACTCAAGAGGTCTACCAAAACCTTTTCATTGAAAACGTCTACATTTTGAGACAAATAGAAATTTCTTGTGTGTAAATACCTTGTCTAAAAAAGGAAATTGTCAAAATTGTCAACTCTTAAAATTGTCACAACATTCATTTTGTCACAAATCATTTTAAAAATAACGTTTTCATGCAAAAGAAATCTACTTTGTTGTAAAGGGTAAGAATGAAAAGGATATTTCTCAGAGAAGGAACTAAAAGTTTTAGGAAGAAGACAAGAGGGGGGGGAGATGATTTCACGAGAAATTTATTTTCAGTACATCTTTTTGAAGTACTTAAAATAAAGTGAAGACACTTTTGAAATGTTTAGTAAACATTACAGAACGTTTACCAATTTTTTTACCACTTAATTGTTTTCATTAATGAAATTGCAATAAGAAAATTGCAAAACCGATTTTTGAAATATTTAAAATTAAATGTTCTACTCCTGTCCCAAAATTCAAAGAAAATCCATTTAACTTTTGAAATTGTAATTTTTTTCAAATGTTACTATTTTGTTGTTACTTCAGAAATGTTTACTTAATATTAAAAATCAATATTTGCAATATCAAATTTCATAAATGGTTTATGTAATCGAAAAGCGTGTTCGACTACTTTTAAATTATTTTACATTAGAAAATTATCTAAAAACTTTCAAATTAATCTTCTTTCGAGAAAAAGCGTTACATATTACATCGCATACTTTTACTTTTCCAACTAATTTACACGACGTTCGCACGAGGAAAGGTCGAAAACAATGATTTACGTGTGTTATGGAGACAAGTTTCTTTTGGTTTTACTATTTTTGCAAACCATGTTATTCCCATGGCACTAATCAAAGTAAAAGTTATAAATGTTACATCAATTTGTACAGTTCAATTAAATTTGATACAACATTCACAATGCGCAAAGTTCGCTCCACTTCGTTCCAAAGGGATTATTTTTCAAGCGAGTTTTTTCATTTGGTTGATAAATGAAACAACTTAATTTCAATTTAGATCGAATTCCAGTAGCGGCTCCTAAATGAAGTTTTTCCATCTCTACTTAAAATCATCTGATATAATGCAAAACGAGAAAGACTTTTGTGCAGCGTTCAGTGAGAAAACAAAGTTCAGCCACATATGTTAATGAAGTGGATTCATAACTCGGCTTTTTCACCGCGAACAAAAAGTAAGACCAAAACAGACCCACGGCGACTCACCTGATTATAGCTTCTGTGACTTAATAGATGATGAATTTTACATAAAACGCAACTGTATAATTTACCACGAGAAATCAGAACAGAGTTAAAAAGAAAGGAAATATAACAAAAGCAATTTCTTCAATTATGAATTGTATCACTTGTGAAAATATCCGATTATGAGCCTTCCTATAATGTAATGTAACCTATGATTTACAAAAGCTCCGAAACCAAATTCCCCAAAAAGTAAATCTGATTGCCACAAGCGGAATCCGGTTCCCTCAAACTAGCAGCGATTTTTTGGAAATGCAATCATTTTACCGATAAACGAATCAATTTTTTGCTCAACATTTGGTTTCGTGGAAAAACGATTTGAAGTCACCCGAAATTTGAAGACTTGTCGAATTCCTCCGACAAGTCAAATCGCTGAGATCGCCAAACCATTCGTCTCGCAAAACAAAGAGCAAAGTCCAATTTTCTCTGCACCTTCGCTGCCACCCAAACCCCGATTCCTCTCATCATCGAATTTCCTACTCGATCGCAAAAAGCGCCGCTACATTCACGCAATGTAATTTCTAAAGCGGGTGAAAAGACGGCCGCCTCGTAAAAACGTAAAAATCAATCTTCCAATCCGGCTTATAATATGCAATAAACTCGTTAATTTCTCGACGGATTAGCGTGTCTTGTGTTTCGCGAATGTGGAGATTCTCGCGGCGCGCGGAGGTGGAAGAAGGTCTCTCGAACAGATCCTAGACTGTGCCTAGCGACGCAGCGATCTGCAAACCGGTACGGTACGGTACATTCACCAATGACCGAGTGGCACGGATCCTCTCGCGCTGCGCGTCTCCGTCGGCGGCGCGGCGCCGCGTCGCGCCGTCTCGCTCCTTTTCGCTTTTTGCTTTCCTGTGGCGTCGTATGCACACTTCGCGCTGATACATTGAAATGTATATTTAGATACAAAGTATAAAGTACGGCGCGTTTACTGAAACCCCGGTGCCGCGAAGATGCACGTGCAATTTGCTGAACGAGCGTGCCGAAAATTTTTATCTTCGCGACCCGGTTGTCTGAAGCGATGACGGCCGCTTTAATCAAACGCTTGTTAATTGTTAATTTACGGATTCTTGGAGAGATAGCTCAAAGATTTTTTCATCGCCATTTTTTGGGAAAATTTTATCGGTGAATCGAATATTTTAGGTTTAGTGTTATCCCAATAGCAGATGATATCCGTTTTGAACGAAAATTTTTTATTATTTCAAGTTGGAATTCTGAAACATTTTAAAATGTAATTTTAGAAACTTGTGATTTTTTTAGTTTCTAAAATGGCAAGGGAAATGTTTTTAAACATACAAAAAGATTTGAAATTTGGAAAAGTTTTTCCATTTTATAAATGTACAAAAGACGCCTTATTATATTGAAATATTTCAGAAAAATGCTGGGTACACTGCAGGAATATTGTGTATCTATTAGGGTGACTTGATGTTAATGAAAAGTTTAGTTTAGTATATCTTCATGATGTAATGTAGAGATTTAATAATTCGAGTAACTTTTTGATTTAATCAATTTAATTAAAATAAAGGAGATAACATTGATGGTACTGTATATTATTAGTTACAATGTCAGTTTATCGATGTAAGTAATTTAATTAAAATAACATATATTGCTTTCGTATAACATTATTGTTAATTTCAAGAGAAATAGAAATATTTTTAATAGGTATAATGATAGTTAATAAATAATAGAATAGGAAGTACTACAAAAAAGGAATGTATTAATAATTCATTGAACTCGCTTAATGATATTCCCAATTAGGTTCGATTTGTTTAAAAAGTGTAAAACCATCCTTATTTATCATCGGCAAACCATGGAAAATACACATGATGAACTAGATTATTAACTATTAGCGTTTATGGAATGAAGAATGAAGTTTCACAGAACTGACTGTTACAATGAAATAACTAGTTTCTATAATTTATAAAACATTTCATTAAATCACGCTGACTAACTCGAAGTCAATAACGGGATATTTTATTAAAACTTAGAACTGATAATGATATTTATTTCTTTTGAGATAAAAGAAAAGGAATAAAATTTATCCAATCAATGCAAAACAAATTTTGATTAAATACACCTTTAATTATATACGAAAAATTGCATAAAATTTAAAATCAAATACATTTCCACCAAATTTCTTACATCTAAAATAATAATACTTAATTAAAAAAAAAGTATTGTTTTTCCAACCGTAATCAACAAATGGTCGCTTCGATCTATTCACTTACTTTGATCAACACAACACTTATGTATGCACTTCTTTAATTACGCAACATAAAATTCAATAGCAACACTGTTCATCCTATTTAAACTCATCCATAAAAACACGTCTTCAAGACAAGTTCCCCCAAAACTATAGCGAACCCCCAACAGAAACTCGTCAAAATTAATGGAAAACTCGTCGGCGCGTGAACCCCTTTGTCTCGGTGTCGACGGTTTTCGGTATGGTTATGAAAACGGCGCGTTCCGGTCGGCGTATGAAAATGCGGTACACCGGAACCAGACGCGCGATGCGTCCGGCTGCGTCGGATTATATAAATAAACGGAAACCTCATCGATTACGTAAAGCGTTGGCGCTCGCCTTCGCGCTTGACGCGCTCGCCGAAGGATGACGGCGAGTCGCCCGAAGGTGAGTTCGACGAGCCCGAGTCACGTCTAATCAGTCGCGAATTACAACTGCCATGCTAATCACGTAACGCGATTGTGCGCCGAGTCGCTTTTGATTTATCGCGTTTCATAAATTACGATCGAGCCTCGCGTGAGAGTCGCGCTCGTTTCCGCGTATCGATTGGACGCAGCGACTCCCTGCTCCCCATTATTTTCCCATCGTTTTTCGCGAAAATCATTGCGAGAAAGTTCCGATCTGATACACGAGGGGCAAAAATCGGTAATGAGAACCAATGAGATAGTACAGTTCGACGGTAGTCATGTTTGTTGGTTTCAGTAACTACTTTGTTTCTGATTGTTGTAATCATGAAGAATATCCGTGTTAAAGGTTCCTACGAATGCTCATTATTAAGAGGAGTGTTTATCAAACATTTAACAAAAATCAAATTAAAAATTTTGTATTTTATATTTTGATCATTTGAAGGGTTCTTTTGAATGTGGGGTAATTTAGTTTACAAAAATTAGTTTATTTGAAAATTTCCAGGAACACTGCAAGAGCGTAAAAATATTTGAAAATTATTTTGGTTAAACTGTTGTTAAATTCGTTTTCGAATAACTGTAAATTGGTGTTGTCATTTATTTTTTAGTATAAACGATCGTTTCTTATATTTACTTAAAGCATGTTTACTGTAATAATTTATGAAACAAAAATATAATATAAGAATGTTCATGAAATTAAATCAACATTACTGCTTTATACTGAAAACGCGAATGTCTCGAAAACTGTTTTTTTTCCACTTTTGTCAGCCTTAAAAAATAGCTGGTACCCAGATATTCAACCCAAATATTTAGTACCCAGATATTGGTACCCAAATATTTTTTATGCAGCTGAATTTTTACATTACAATTTAATAGAGAATAAGTTTGCTAGAGGGTATTTCGATGAATACGCTAATTTAAGGCAGTATTTAGAATTTTCTTAAAAAGATGTGGATTGACCAAAAAGTTTTTTGGTCAATCCACACGGAATTTTAAAATCATGTATAGTTTTTGGCAAAAACTATACATGATTTTAAAATGCCGTCTATACTCTAAAAATGATCATTTTACCTTAAGAATATATTCCGAAATGTTCATCCATGTACCGAAACAATGATTTCCACTGACGATTAGACGATTAGATATCTACGGTATCTAATCTTCTATAGTGCTTCATTTACTATAGTCGAATAGTTAACAGATTGAGGTTAAATGAACCATATTTTGCGTATACATTTACCACAATTGTGGTAGAATTCACCACAATTGTGGTAAATTTTACTACACGCATACCTATCCACCATGTTACCATCGATTGTGGTAATGGTTACCACAATTGTGGGTGTCTTCACGAATTATTTTTCTCCGTGTAGAATCAAATAAACAAATAATGTAATTATAATGAATATTAAACAGGTATCTCATGAATATCGTATGATTCCAATATTATTACATTTTAAACTACATTTTCAATTTGTCAGTCATAAATAAATATAATGACTTATGAACAGATCTAGAAGTTTATTTGGTATGTAATTAAATCAACAAACTAATTCTGATCAACAAGCTATATATAAAGCATTATGATAATTAAAATATTGCTATTTTTGTGAATATATATACATTAATTAATTCTTGAAAATTTGTACTTACCCTAATAAAAAAGGAATATATTAACCATATGTACACTCGAAGCTCTCGCTATTTGATCTTTCACTATTTGACAAGTTCTGCTCTCTCTTTTTGAGATTGTTGACCGCTATCAACCAATGAAAATCGAAATGCTCGAGCTCCTCTGATTTCATTGGTTGCAAAAAGTGAGAGCGTTTCCGGTCCCAACTCGTCAAAATGTGAGAGCTTCGAGTGTATTTTGTATTCTTTAATATATTTCGGATTGGTCAAAGGAAATCAATCTTCAATGTGTAACATTTGTAAAAATTATCCACGTATAACTATGGACAAAACTTTTTTTGAAGTATATATGCATAATAAGTATGTAATGGAATGAAAGACGAAAGTATGAAAAATCCTCAAACGAGTTAATCGAAATAGTAAAATATTTACAATTAACAATCGATAAATGATACCCAAACATACCCGTAAACCGTCTAACCTAGAAACTCAGTCCCACCCAACTCCAGGTCGTGGCGGAAAAAATCGCTTGTATGACTAACCAGAAATCACCCAGCAATCCTCGCTGTCAAATGTAAACGTCTTATTCGGGAAACACTACAATTCCACTTGAGGCATACTTTTTATTGCAATGAAATATGTGCTGGGTGAAGCCTACTTTCGTAAACGGCTCTCTCGGTGTGTGTTATTATTGTGAAATTACCATTTTTATTTCATATAAACACCGTTCATTACAATTTACAGCATGCTTTATTATCGTTTTATCGGCGACTTTCCGAAAGTATTACATTCACCGAATAGTTAATAAATAACCATATTTGTCTTTGCCGTTCCATACGTTGCGTTTCTGTATCTCCGTGATTCTCCAGTGTGAGAAAGATTTATGGCCTGGCTATGATTTCGGATATTTTAATGACCTTCTATTTTATGGAAATCAGCCTCTATTTTGAACAATAACCCCGGTCACTGTTATCCCGCCTTTATTATATTCCCCATTAATTATTCGACGAAAGTACTTGAATATTTATCGGCCCTTTTGTAAGCATTTGAGTTATTATTGATATATAATATTTGAAATTTCATACACTTTATGCTTTTCCCGCAAAACGTTTTTTTACAATTTTGAACCGTTTACGACTTTGCTATATAACTTCATAATACATCCCATACTAGGTAGTCGCATAACCTCATTAACTAAAACAAAACAAATACATTGATCTCCGCCCTTTTCCCTCGAATCTTTGCTTACACGCCTAACTGGTTGAACCATAAAAATATCGCTGTCTCCAGGTTATGTCAAGTCGTAAACATTATGACAAGCTTATAATACACAATTTCGAAAATGACCGTAGTAACAGGTGATGAACCGTATCGAACCCCTAATAACGTGGTCAATAACGCGTGCCGGGGACTAGGTATACAAGTAGACTGGGGCTTGTACTTCATTTCTTAAGCCATAGAAATCATTGTCAAGTGGTCGTATATTATTCTTTGCCACCCGCGTGGACACCAACGGTTTAGCTAAAATTCGGTAAGCCCTCGGGTCCACTGTGCCGGTGGAGACCTTGACTTTTGTTTGCCCGATGTTCAATGTGTAATGTTTTTGAATGTTGACAAACACGCGTGAAATCTTTTGTCTGTGTTTACAGACAAGTGTCGGCCAACCATCTGCACCAGTACGGCGTGGACATTGTCAATAGGCGCAAACAAAATGTAAACAAATCCAATGTCGACGAACCGAATGTAAACAAGTGATCATTCAGATGTGCTCGAATTAAGTGTGCATGAAACAAGGTCTGCTTTTTTTGTACGTCAATTTGGAGAAGTATAAGTAAATAGACAATGTTCGGTAACAATGTTGTCGGAAGTTGTTGCAAACAAGCCAAATGTATGTAAAAGACGTGGTGGCAAGTGTGCAAAAAGTAAACGGTCAATGGATTCAAACTAAATAAGAATGAAAGAGAAGAACTTTAGGTTGTTTAAGAAAATAAACAAATGTATATATGTTTGTGAACAATATCAAAAGTATACAATTGATAAAAGTAGACCGCATACAAATGAAAGATATAAAAAGAATTGGTATGTGTAGGAAAATGAAAATAATGTATGTTTACCACAGTCATTCATTTCAACGAAGTATGTTTACAAATAATAAATAACGAAACAATGATTGTAAACAAACTATGCTTACATATAATCCAAAGCAGATAACGTATGTGAACAAATACAAGGTAAACAAACACAATAGTGAATGTTTTCATTCTAGTATATTTACACTTGGTTCGAAGGTGACTCTACCACATCCATTGAACGAAATGTAAATAAACGATCTTGGGGCACAAAAATTTAACGAAAAAATGCGCCGCAAGTGTAAAAACGCTCGCCGGCAATCCCCCATCTAATTATCCTTAAACGAAAACAATCGCTGTAATAAAGCGAAACTTTATACGCTTGAATCTTTCATCTTGCACGCTTATAACGTTTCCCTTATAATAATTACACGATCGTCCGGCGTCGTATCGGGTATCGTGCGCGATCACGCGTACCGTGAGATAAAGGTGCCCATTTTTCCCGGGAAATGATTAAAATGCAAATAATCGTAGCTGAAAAAATCTCCCCCCCCATTCCCTCCGCACCGTGTTTAATAAATAAACAAAAAATGGCGAAAACGACGGTTCCCGGGGGAAAAGTGCGAAAACACGCGAGACAGCCCATGGAACGTGGCTGCACAAGTTGGAACGAATTGAGCAAATCAGAGCCACATCCGATGAGGTCACTCCGACGTCGCTCCGATCCGCAAGACACTGCCGCGGCCGCGCGCGCGTTTCTTTGTCTGTGTCGCAGGAGGTACGGGGGCAGAG
>JABFPB010001140.1:0-27583 GCA_022817645.1 Ceratoteleas bidentatus | reverse complement strand
ATTGTTTTCTTTGAAGATAACATTCTCCCAGAGTGAGAAAATGTATTGATTTCGTTTCAAGTGAAACAACAATGTTTGAAATTTCGGTACCACATTTCACTTTAATTCCCAAAAACTTTGTGTCATTTGGGAATGTGTGGGAACTCACAACACGGGTCATTACTCTTAACCTTTTTTAGTATGATATTTGTAATTGTCTGTAACATCAACAGTGGTGCTGTTGGTAAAGCAGCAAAATTTCGCTTGGGAGCCACGAGTTCGATGCAAGTATTTTTTAAATTATTCACTTCTATATGGTTTTCTAACAATATAGAAGTGTTATAATATTTTCATACAATGTATACACAATGTATGTCATTATATATCATTCATACAATGTATGACAAATAATTTGAGGACAAATTCCATATTAATCAATGTGGTTGTGTGCCTTTGGTTACCTGGGGATCACATGGAACGCACACCTCATAATCCGGGACGTCTCAAACAATGCTCTCAGATTTTATAATTTCATCTCTCTCGCACAAAGTTCTCCCATATAAAATAAATGGGGGAGCCTAACAGAAATGCAGTCTGAAAGATTCTGGAACATACTCTAATAACTTTTTAAAATCTTTAAACAACTTTTACAGTTCACATTTTTCAAGCTTTTCAGATAGCATAAAGAGTGTACCCTGAAAAACTGTGAAAAGCTGTAAAAAATAGAACTGGCAGAGTTTTTAAGACGATTTCAGAGACACTTAGAAAATTTCAGAAAATTTATTTAGAAAATTACAGATCTGTTAGGATTGAGGTCTAAGTTTGAGTTCCAAATTTTAGCGCTCTAACAGGCGAAATTATGAGGCGTCAGGATTGCTAGCGTTCGGTAGAAGAATGTACGAAAACGTTTACCACATGTATAATTTCGACATTGAAAAGATGGTTACGTGCCTGAGAGCGGATGGTTTTCCGTGTAAAACTATAATTGGTAAATAATGAGAAGAATAAAAGTTAGTTTCAAAGTCTCTCATTTTGTTAAAAGAGACAGTTTTATTTATTTATACCGTAATTATCTAATTGAAGTAAGCCCTCTAATTACTAAGCCTGCCACTTTTGCGTTATGCATATTTTATTGCTAATAGTTACATGTCTATAGATATTAGATGATGACTTAGTTATTCATTTAAGGAGAATATTGATTGTAAGACAATTACAGAATAAGCAAGTTACAGTTTCAAAATAGTAACAAGCGTGAACATCGTACGTTCAAATTTATTTTGGATTACCAAAAATGGTTTAATCCTACCATATAAAACTAAACTTAATATATGTTTTACGGTACTTCATGTTCATTATAGCAAATTACATTAATACATGATAATCTTTTAATTTTCATTGTTTTGATCAAAAATGGATTATTTGAATTTCCCGCGCTTTCAAGATTGTACCACATCAGTAATTTGCGCATTCTGCGCTTGACATCTGAGTGCAGCCAACTTCAATTTGGTAATCATGATCAATCGTAGTAGATAGATTCAGGTTAACTCGTGTGGGTATAAAAACACGAAAAATGTCGAAAATATTTACGCCTACGAATCAAATTCGTCTGACCAATGTGGCTATAGTTCGAATAAAAAAATGTGGTATCAGATTCGAAATAGCTTGTTACAAAAACAAAGTCCTCTCCTGGAGAAGCAAAACGTAAGTAAATTTTAATTTGTATAACAACAATGTTATTAGAGTTTTTGCAGAATGTCTATACCCAACAAACTATAGTTTGAATTTACAGAACATACTGTGAAAACGGCACATTACTGTAAAATTGCGGTACATAATGCAATATTATACTGAAATGAACTACAATAAAAGTAAAATTCCAGTAATCTTATTCAGAGTATCAAATTCAAAATTCTGTCTCATACAACAGTTAAATTCTTTTATATTTAATGTTGAATTATTCTGTTGTTTTGAGATTTTTAGTGGTGCAATGTTTCTTTTTCACATGATTTATATAAATGATCATGGTGGAAAATTCTGCAGACAAATACAATAGAAAACACCAGTTCTTTTTGCAAAGTAGCTAATTTTGAAATAATTTTTTAGAGAGAAAGATATCGATGAAGTGCTACAGACACATACCATATTCACCAATGTTTCAAAGGGGCAAGTAGCAAAGAAAGAAGATCTGATAAAAGCTTTTGGCAACGACGATCAGACAGAAATCTGTAAATTAATATTAGCAAAAGGTGAATTACAAGTGTCTGATAAAGAAAGACATGCATCGTTGGATGCCATGTTTAAAGAAATTGCAACAACAGTGGCAGATCTATGTGTTGATCCAGAAACAAAGAGACCGTATCCTGTGTCGATGATTGAAAAACTGATGAAAGATGTGCATTTCTCTGTAAGTTTATCATTTTTCAAATACTCTATACTTATCAAACTAAGGAGGTTCAAATAAAAAATTAAAATAAAGATATAAGTTTGAAAAAAATAGATGTAAAATAACACATTAATTACTTTTATTTTCCAAAATTTCAACGATTTGTATCTTCTAGTTCATGAGAAATTAATTATTGAAAAGTCAAGTTTTAACATTGAGATAAATGAACAACAGAATTGCATTATGTTAAGCACATTTTATTTATTTGTATTTCAGTTAAGATTTTCAAGTAAAAAATGAATATTTTTCTACAACAAAATAAATGTTTGCAGATAAAGTCTCACAGAAATGCAAAACAACAAGCCCTAGAAGTTATCCCGAAATTAAAAACTGTCATAAACATAGAACGAGCTCAAATGAGACTAAATATTACAATCTCAGGAAAAGAAGCAAGAAAATTGAAGGAAAAGATAATGCCTTTGATTGCTGCTTCTGAACAGGAAGATTGGAGAGATGGAACCTTAAATTTACTTTGCCTGATAGATCCAGGAAAATACAGGGAAATTGAAGATCTGGTTTACAAAGAGACGAAGGGGACAGGAAGTGTAGAACTCTTGAGTATGAGAGAAATCACAGAGGGCGAAGAAGTATTGGAGTAACAGTGTTATATTGGAGTATTGAAGTACTGGAGTAACTGTATTCGAAAAACATGTTAATTGTTGTGTAAAATTAAGGCATTGGTTGATAAATGAGCAAAATGTATTTTGTATAATTTGTTAAATCGCACAAGACACCAATTACGATTCACCTAGTTTTTTGTAAATCGGTGCAGATATTGACTCATTCAACCAAAGTTTCAATTTTACAAGTGCGACTGGGGAATAGCTTGTTAATATGTAAATTACTGTGTATGCATTATTTCTTTGATTTATTTTGAATAAAAAGGAACGAGTTTCTAAAAATTGTCTTTATTTAACCAAGCTTGTACAAAATATTACATAATTCTAACAACTTTTCAACAATTTCAAGTGAAATGCAAGAGGTTTTCATCTAGAAATTGACATAACAGTTTTGCTTTGAAAGTCAAAATTTCCAACTGTGACTTTTATTTGTATAACATTTATGTAAAACAGTTTATTTGATCAGTAAATGCATAATAACATGTCAAGTACTAATGCTGCAATCGTTTTATATCACTGTTTCCTAAGATTGCGCCTTCCACAGTTTATTATACAAATTAATGTAACATCTATTACGTTGACTGTAACTTCAGTTCAGCCATCTATTTTTCTTCTGCCATTTCTGTTCGAGGAACATAGATATTTTCTGTACGCTGATCACATTTGGATGCAATGCGAGATACAGTCAGAAGAAATTCAGATAATCGGCTTAAATAAATTTGTGCTTCTTTATCTAAAATCCCATCCTTTACTAAAGGTACCATACTTTGTTCAGCTCTTCGACAAATTGATCTTGCAATATGTAAGGAAGCACATGTTTTTCCTCCACCCTGAAAATTTAAAGTTCATTGTATTTAAGTTCTTTATTCTTTATTAGGGTTTTCATGATTAACATCGATTAATTTAAACCAAGAGAAATAATTAATTATTTATCAGAATATATTTCATCCTTCAGCAGTATTCATAATTACAGTTTATTTAAATAATATACAAATAACACAAGTTCTGACTAATAAATGATTGCAATTCATAAAAAAGTAAAATATCAATTTATTTGATTTTTTTCAACAATGAATATTCAATGTACAAGTAACAATCAAAATAGTTGAACTAACCGGAATAATGTAATCTTCAGGTGGAAGTCCACTTGCGTACTCTGCAGTCCATACCTCTAAATCTTTTGTGTGTTTGGTTTCAAAATCACGCTTTTTACCCATTGAGGATTTAGATATGGCGAGATTCAAATCAAATAAGATCCATTGCACTCTTTTCAGCTTATCTACATAAGGATGCTCGACTGTACTTTCCCAAGCAAACTCCCTTGCTAATCCAATATAGGCTGACAATTCATCTGTCGCGACTAAAGCACTGTGTATTTTTTCGGTATTTGGTTTGGTATCATTGTGTTCTGTTCTTGCTGTAGTTGTTATTGTATTTGAAATTATAGTTCCAGTACATAGATTCCTACTTTGTTGCTGTCCACAGGACCTACTATTCGTATTTTTCTGAGAGGTTACACTGAAACACCTATTTATTCAAATTTATAATTTAGTAAAAACTAATTTATTTATTATAAAGGAATTATAACATATGTAAATTGTGAAATCATATAAAATGAGGTTTTATTTATTTACTTCTTACGAATAGCTCCTCCTGTTTCAGTTTTGTATAGAAATAGTGACGTTTTCCATAGTTTCCTCACAATTTCCATTTTCTATGATTTGCAATAATACTCTGACATTAAAATGTTGTGCCACGTTTAGTCCAATTGGGCCAAACTGCGAAATTGCAACAAATAATGAAACAGAATCGCAATATAAAGATGCGCGAATGAGGTTATGTTTTTGTTTTTGAAGTTACAATAACAACTGATGTTGACGTAAGAGCGTCTGAAAAGATAAAGTATTTGACAAAGCTGTCTTACTTGCGTGAAGCCTGCTGAAAGCGATACGTTTTTGACGTTTCTTATTTTTCATGTGCACATCCAAAATAAGCGCATTGAAGATACCAACTAGCAGACGAATATTACTACGATAGCCATGTTCTCGCAACTGACGGACTTCGCGTCACCGACCACAGTTACTGTTATGCACCTATCCTTGTCTGCATTTTCTTTCTATTTCACTCCAAGCAACAATGTCTTGACCACCTGTGCAGTTGACTTACTCTGGAAAAATGAACTGTCTGTGAAAAAGTAAACACATTCTGAACAATTCTAGGTTGATTTTCTGGAGATTTTTTTTCTGGTGAAAAAAAATTCTGCAAAAGTTTGCGAATTTCTCTACACAATTCTGAAAAACTCTACAACATTCTGCAAATCTCTACAAAACTCTGAAATAGTGCTGAAATTGGGACTTTTCAGAGTTTTGCAGACAGATTGGGAAAGTCTGCCAATGTGTTTTGCAGAATATCGCAGACTTCCGTAGATAAACAATTCTAAGATAGTGGTTGTGTCAATAGTCTACCAAAATCTGACAATTACTGAGCAAGTCTGCAAGTGCATTTTGGAGAATTTTTCAGAATTTCGCAGATTTAAAAGCCTAGAAGTGCGATTTTTTACAAAGTCTGCAAACATCTGAACATTACTGGACCGAGTGGATAGCGTTGCAGATTGCGACCGTCGAGTCTCGAGTTCGAGACTCCGCGGTGGCGAGTTGGAAAAGTTATTAATTTTTTAATTTATTAAAAATTAATTAACGAATTAATTTTTTAACTTAATAAAAATTAATTAACGAATTAATTTTTTAATTTATTTTTCGTTCACTTTTCGCTCATTTTTCATTAATTTATCGTTCATTTTTCTTTCACATTTTCATTCATTTTTTTTCATCTTCCGTTCATTTTTCATTCATTTTTCGTTCATTTTTCGATCACTTTTCATCCACTTTTCATTCACTTGTCGTTCATTTTTCGTTCACATTACTTTAAATTTGGTCATTCACAGTGACTAGAAAAAGTCGAACATTTAGATTCCAAAGTTATTCCAAAGTGAACTCATTTTTTGTTCACAATGAATACATTCTGGATATTGCGTTGACTGTGATTTCAAAGTATTTTGGAAACTACGATTTTTGCCACATCGAAAAGTAGTTTACATTTTATGGTTTTACCAAAGTATAAACAGTACATTTTTTCTGGTAGAAACGTGTAAAAAATGAACAAATATCGGTAATAACGCTTTCGGTACGGCCTTTCTCCAGCTTTGGATTTCGATTCTCAATGGGCGATTCTTTCTCTACGACAATTTCACTTATGTTCGTCGCGAGTCATGTTTCAAATGGATTCGCAGAAAATTTCAACATATTTCTCATATGGCTTATTCTGACAAGCCGGTTACGCTATTTATAAATAGTAAAGGGATTCAAAGAATTTTGTATTACAAAATTTATTTCGTTGAGCTAAAGTTATAACAGCGTAGTCTATAGACGAATGTATTGTATTTAAAAACCTTTTTAGTAATCCGTGATGAAATGAGTTGCTGAATAGAAAAGGAGTGCTTAGCTGAACGTGCTTGCAAATGCCAACATCTTCACTGATATTTTGGTTGTATTCACGGTTCATTTTGATTTGATAGCAAATAAACAAAAAATGTATAAGAAAAAAGGTAGTGATTATTCCTGACCATTTTAATTCTTAATGCCGATTTCTTTTAAATATTAAAAAATGTGTAAATTCTCACGAAAATCTAGTGTAGTGTTGTTGTCCATTAGTACATTATATTCAAGGTTTGAAACCAATAACAGATAAAAACCGATTTATTATGCAGAACTGAAATCAGTACCGAAACCGATAAACAGAAGCAGCTCTATCAGAACAGCCGGAAATCGATATTGATTCAAGATCAATACTGCAGAACTAAGATAGAAATCAGGTCATGACAGATAAATTATACATAAATAAAATATGTAACGATATTTACTATTTTCAACAGACACTTTATGGCATCTGAATTACGCAATACATCACGTACTTTTACAGAACTGAGTTTACTTTGCGACACGCCTACTCATCTTTTCGACATCAAATCCATAAAAGTATCGCCGCGTATCGCAATTCACTCGCGGTTTCCTATGATACGAGACGTATCTGAACATTGACCAATTTTACGACTCTTTGTCAGATACTTGAACTCTTTGTCAGAGACTTGAACTCTGACCCGCCGTGCGAACACGCACCTCCCTTCTCAATGCATCTTTCCCCAATCGAAATCATTTCTCCAGTCATCACTCCTTTTGCCTAATCGCGCGCAATTTTCGCGCATCACCGGTACCCTGAAATCATCGGAGATATCGTTCCCACCGTCTGATTGTCGCGCCACAATATAGTTACGCACGCATGACTCATGTGACCGTCGCGCACGCCGCCGCGCGCACGATCATGACGTCACGCGCCTTTCCGTACCCAACATCCCGGCAGTAGTTCCCCGCGACCACTGGTGAGCATTGCAATTCGTCAGGGTTGGTCTGTTGACAACGTTGCGATTCGCCGTTTGACCGAAAACTACAATAAACACGGCGTAGAACAACGCAACGAACTGAAAATGTTGCGACACGCAGTGATCGTCGCCTTTGTTTTGGTGCTGAGCAGTGGCGCAGGTAATGTAAACACAACGGCCGACACTCACTTTCGATTTCAAGCGGCCGATCGCGGTTTCAACGCCGTTTCTCGCGCAATTCGACTTCCCCGAAACGGAAATAGATCTCGCATGGAACCATGGCACCGAACACGTTACGACACAAAGGATTGGGCATCTCGATAATGGGAACGGCGTGGTTCTAGATAAATAATCGGCTGGTGATTTGTTTTGTGATTTTTGGCAGCAGAAAATGTTTAATTCAGAATCAGGTTTATGAAGGTGTTGTGGGTTGGTAGAGACTACTTTGCTTTTCATGGAGTAATGTGAGGTATCATTATTAGGAAGTGGGTAGGTAGGAGAATGTCAATTGTAGGGCCAAAAAAGGGGCAGAATGTACACTTTCGTGAATGACAACTAACATTAAACTAACATTAAATTACAATCCTTGAAGTCTTAAAAAAACAATTATGAAATTCTTAATTAGTTAGAATTGATTGCAGCAATCACATTAATGTAGATGTGTTGTAGATGGCGTGATCGGTAGTTTTCACATCCATTTTCCTGTAATAAAGCATTTCTTTAAGAATGGAGTTTCAATTAATTTGGTCCATTTTGTGAAGTTTATTACTCAACAAAGTATAACTTTTTCAAGAATGTTTGTTAAAAGGGAAACATAATTTTGAAAAATCTAGTCATTCTGGTGAAAAAGGAAGATTTTAACCATATGGATTTCACTTCCCATTAAATGTAAATAAAGGCTATGTTATCATGATAGTCTTTCGAAAGTTTATCAATTCTATTTACTATTTTTAATATTTGACAAGCATTCAAATTTGTTAGATTCATAACAAATATTCACAAGTTACCTAATTGATTTTATAGCATGCATTCATATGACAAAGAGTGTATTAAAATTAATTGCAAATCAAATGGTTTGCAATTAATGTTCTTACTTGATTGTAGTAAAAAAGAATTATCAGTTTACTATCTATTGTAATCTATATAATTTTATTTATTAATATTAGAAGTGAATCCGTTATTTAACTTTCCTTTTTCTTTATTTCACTGCTGCGTATGGCAGTATTGACATATAGCCACATGCTGGTTTATCCCGACAATAGATCTGGGGATAAACCAGCATATAGATAGCTCATTTCAATATTTAAAGAATATAAATTATGTAAATGTAACATCTGTAACATACTTTCAGCTACATTTCAACCCATTTGAACATTAACATGTTCAGAATAATGACAATGCAAATGTAAAATATGTTAACAAAAACAGAATTAAAAAGTAGTGTAACATAATGAAACAATTGCAGCTGAATGTTGCGTTCAGGATTGCAATGTTTAATGTATTTTAATACCAATTTTAGTTAATAACAATACATGAAAATGTGGGGTAACTTGATACTTGAATTACAGCATTTTCACCTTAATTATCGTTTGAATACAGGGTTGCAATTAGTAGAAAAATGCATATATTTTGCACCAGGATGATGAAGGATGAAACAGGAAAATCTGTTTTTCGTGCAAAATTTATAAGTTAAGCTGCAGGCAAAGTCAGGACGGAAATGGGGCATTTTGCAATTAGATTGGGAAATAGGTGATTCCCGACAAGTGTATTTGAAGCAAAAGTGTTTTGGGAAAGTCACTTTTTCACCCTGAAAAGTGGGAGGAAATTAGCTGGAAATGAATATTTCCTTTTAAGGTAAAAAATTGAGTTTCCCATACACATGATATGATAAATAAAACCCGTGAAATATAAACAATTAAGATAGTTCTATCGTCTAGTGTCATACATTTAGAGTAAATAATTTGTGTATTATTTGAATAATAATGTATTTTTAGGCAATTTTGTCATAAATCTTTTCGTCTCGCTAACTGCAAAATTTTTCTTCGACATTCACTTTTTGAAATTCGAGACATATGGCGTGGAAATTTTATCAATTGCATTGTTAGTATATGTACATATACAGAGATAAATACATACAATTTTCGATTTCTCCCAAACTATGTAGTAAACAATTTTCAAATGTTTACCAGTCATTTGTTATAACATACAGCAATTTAGATTTTAATTAAAAACTGTTAGTTTTTAATTAAAATCTATTTGGTAAACAAACAAGTTATTACACTAAATGTACCGTTTGGACACAGGTTTCCTATACAGATCCCATGTATTTTTGTGCAACTTTAATATTAAATATCTCAACTTCCAGACAGACGATTTTCTTTCGATTTGGGCAAATTGTGCATCATTACTTAAAGAATTCATAAGTAAAGTTTTATCAAATTTTCTGCGGATTGAATTTTACTATAGAACTATCTTAAGAGGAGGGCAAAGTCAATTTTTATGACCAAATTTAATGTCTTTTTTTAATAATATATAAGCACTGCAACCTGTTTTTGACAACAAAAACAGGTTGCAGTGGAGAACACCCTGGTTTCTTTACAAATGGGAGAATGTTAGGAGAATGTCTTTATTATGCAAAAAAAAGTCAAATTTGCATATCTATTAAAGAATCACAATATTCTCCTGAAAAAGATAAAATAGTTAACGTATTTATATAAAAACAAATGACTTTATATATAAAACAAATTAACAGCAAATTATTTTTGAATAATTGAACATAGCGCCATTCTATACTTGCCGGAGAATGTAGAGAAATGTTTAATCTTTTAGCAAAGGATTTCGATCTATTTTGCATTCTTGCCACATTGAAACACGATTTTTGCCACATTGAAACATAGTCGGTAAAAACGCTTTCTGCACACCTTAAGGTCATGTATAAAGCGTGAATATCAACAGATGTTTTCAAAATGCATCTAAACGAAAACATAGACATTGGTTTAACGACCACAGTAAAATTTTCTCACTTTATTGGACACTTGGATCATAAAATAAATGTTTCCTTTTTTCCTTTTTTTTTATTTATGGCTAAGAGTCTTCTCCTATCCTTCTTCTATTTTATTATATTTAAAGTAAAGTCCCTAACTTACAGCAGACTTTAGACTTGGCCTTAACATTAGTAGCAATTGAAAATAAAATACATTGAGTCATATTCTAATTGTAATGATGTCTCTTTCATCCTACTAGACCTGTATTTCTATATTTCCAGGAAAATTATATACTATTGGAGTGTGTCTTTTTTATGTAAAGGGCATAGTTAATATCTATAACTCAGAAATGTATATGTATAAAGGAAAATTTAATGTACAAGTTACGAACTTTCTTAGAAAAGTGGGAATATACTTGAGTGTTTCCGAGATAAGAAAGTGGTTGAAAACATTGGATATAGATGGCAGGAAGATATTATCGTTAATGAAATTTATGACAAGTTGAATGTCATCCACTATATCATCTTAGTATAAGATGAATTAGTAGTAATCTTAATCATTGATTTTTTCATTCAGTATTAATAGATATATACATATGCAAACACTTAGCATTCAATCGTTCGGAGAACACCATTTTATATTAGTCCAGCAACATTTTATTATTAGAAATTGTAGTGGGATAAATGCGATGTGACACGTGTGTCCTACTATACCCCTCATAGACGGTGATATATAACTGTGTGCATATTTCCTGTTCACTGTTTTAATCGAAGTATGTTGCGATTGTTGCTACACACTTTGTATGACACATGCAAAATTGAAATTATATCATTACAGAAAAATAATATGTAAAAGGAAATACATTATCAACTCATGTTACGTAAATGCAAGCATTTCCATAATTCGAAGTATCGTCATAAAAAATTATAACAAACAATGCATCCGTTCCTAACTACGAACAATTCTTGTAGTTCATGTGTTCGCTATAAAAAACCCCAGTTATTTAAAGTCGATGAAACTTTTTAAGACAAAACAAGTCATATTCATTATCTGTCTACATAAAAGTCTTTATGCTAATACTATGCTCATATTATGTGATTGATACAAGACAGATTACCTCTGGTTGTAATTAAATAAAATAATTATTGTTGTTATTAATCCCATTATCATATTTACCTTTTAATAAACATATTTTATGATATGTTGAGATCTTGAATAAAACTAAACTTTATCTAATGTGCGTTTAAATATAACTTAGAATAAGATGATAAACATCGATCCAACACATTTTTAACAACAATAAATATTTTAATGTCAAACATTGATAAAATGTATGCTTTAATAATAGTAGTATAAATGATGAAATGTTAAGTTTTACCATTTAGACTATAAAATAGTATTTCAGAATATAATATTGAAATATAGTTTCTGTATCAAAGAAAGGATACATTTCATTATTTGTTTGTACGTCTGAATCATTTGATACTCTTTTGCATGAATTGCAGAATGTACCTTCATCTTCCATCATCATAAATTATCAATTAATGCAAAGAAAATCATATCTCAGAATTAGTTACTGAATATGTAATTTGATAATACAAATAATTATCCATTAATGATTGATTATCAGATAATAAATAATTAATACAACGTTTTGTTTAAAGATGCCACTGAGTGTATGATTGGAGCACGATACAACAACAATGGACCACTCGGATCGCTGACAAATCCATGCCCACCAGTATTTTTTCCGTCCAAGCAATACTGTTGCCCTAATTTCGATACTGCCACAGGATATTGCTGCGATGAAGAAGAATTTAAAGAAAAAGCTGTGTAAGACATTTATTACTCATGCGGATTAGTATTTATATATTATTAATACTTTATTGTAGGATTTTGTTTTATTTTGATAATATAATTTTTCAAACAAGGTTTAGATTACTTTTTGTGGTGCTTCAATTATTCTTTAAGGAATTTATCCCGAAAAGTAAAATCAAAGAGAATTCAATGAAATTTCGTAATTTGTTTTTTTGCTAATATTTAATCTGCCGCAATTTTATGCAAATTCACTACCTAGTTGCAGAGACATTTAACAAAGTTTTAGAAAGTAACATTAGCAGCATAGGGGACTGATCTGAACACTTTCATTGTTTCAAAATAACTAGAACTAAAAAACGAGATTTTGTTAAAAAAATTGCTTTTTTTGAACAGTACAGGTAGTTGAATTAATATTTCTTTAAGTTACTTATTCAATCGTAATTAGTAATATACTAGAAAAATGCTTTCCCCCATTATATATGCCTAAATTTAAAATTGACATATTTTACAAAAGCACATGTAAAATTGGCAACTACTTTGTACAGTATACTGGTATTTTAACAAATGTATATTTTCACATTTAATAACATGATAACAAATATTATATTATCTTTTTAATTCTTTAGGCTGACCTAATACATTTGAAATGGTTTTACAACCTCTAAGCCTTTTCATTATAATATATTAGATATGCTCTATTAGAATATTAGAATTAGAACTTATTGAGAATTTTAAACAAGAGTTTTTTTCGGATCTTCCATTTAAAGGTTCCAAAATATATTCTAATATAATGCACAGGAATTCTCAGTGCTGGTATATACGTATATTGTACATATATTAGATGTATCTCAAACTGATGTTCTATCTGGGTACATTCAGTCAGGAGGCCCATTATTTTTATTTTCATTATCTTATACTTCCTTCCTCAGTGGGTGATGAAAAAGTGTAGAAGAATTAAGATATAAGAAATATTTTATTATCGCTTATGGTATGTTAAAAGATGAATGTGATTTGATATTTTGGTAATTTCACATTGATTTTATTATGTTAAAATATCACATAATTGGTTTGAATAACAAGTGGCAAGAAATTACAATTATCATTCATAAACAGATGTTGGAATATGACATAGGGGCGAGGCTTAAAAAAAATGGCGTCGTTCACTATATAAGTGAAGTTTAAATGAAATTTGTGAAAAACTAACGACATGAACTCAAATATACTAACAAAAGCAACTTAACCTATTCATCATATATATATGATTGTCTACTTTTTCTTTTATACTAATTTTTTTTCTAAAAATATGTTATGAAAGAGGTCATCCAGATGGCGTGTTGATGTATGTCAGATCCCAATGCACTAATTATAATCGAAGGTGTTGAGCAATATACAAATATACAATATAATAATATACTAATCTGATTGTTTTATAATATCAGTATTTAAACATCGATTAACGTTTTTCACTCATTTTTTGTTTCAAAATAACAGTGCTGGAAATAGTTCCTCGTAGCGCTGCAAATTAGTTTACTAAACGCAACGTTCGCAAGCCAATTAATGGGGGTTAATAGCTATATAGATAAAGTCCGTAATACTAGAATGAAATATATTATTCGCCTAATTGCAGTACTAATACAAATAAATACACTTCCATTTTTAGGAATCACCTCACAATATTAGTTTGAATTTATAAAAATGAAAAACTTAGCATAATTAATCGCAAACAAAATTAACAAAACATTTGCATATTGTATATTGCACAACTAGGGCTGGATTGAGGGATCATCTTTGAGCAAAATATCGAAATTCGAATGTGTAGATATAAAAGCCTATTGCGTGACAGTCGATACTATTAAAGAAGCAATTATAATCAAAGATACATAAAATTAATAGAAGTTATATTGCTTAATCATCCTCTTATAATTGTTCATAATTAACTTTATTTTAGATTGTTCCTTATACATAATAAAAATACGAAGCTTATCTTAAAATTGGTTGATCAGCATTTGATCTGTATATTTGAAAAATATTTCCCATAGTGACAATTTCCAAAATTATCATTGAATTATTTGTAATGAATAACATCTTCACTAAATCAGTTTTCTTCTAAAAATCAATTGCATGAAAATGATTGACTGCAGTTTACAATTTCCGTGCTTTCATGGAATTTTGATTACAATGTAATGATGTTTTTAACAGTGTTACATACTGCCTTTCAATATACGAAAAGAACAACCAAGAGATGAAACCACAAGATACGCTTATGTCATGAAGTTAGGTTAAAGTTAGGTTCAACACAAACAGACAAAATCCAAACGTTTCATCAAAATAATATTATTTCAATATTTTTCCATCTTACTTTAAATAAAAGGTAACTCGAGTGAAACTCGGAATAAAATTTGCCCACTTTTTAATAAACAATAGTGTAGAAAGAGGTAAAACTGTGGCACTATATCTTTAAGCCAATATTTCAGATTTACTTGAAATATGATCGCGGCCTTCTTTAATGTACAATAAAGCATTGTCTAAGACGGATATTTCTTTCTGTACTTCGGTTTCGAGTTACGCTTTGTTGATTGAAAAAATGCCCAAAATAGAACAATGTTGGTCTATTTTTGGTATTTATAATACTCAGAGAGATGAAAGTTTTATTTAAATGAATTAATCGAAATTCCATCTTAAGAAATTATTTATAGTCACACTGAAAAGGAACTTTGTACAATTTTTATGACTATAACCAGTCATATAATTGAGTATGATTAGTTACAGCCCCTAAAAGCACAGCATGCTTAGACCTTGAAGTGGCATGCATCTCTTCGCATGAATGCAACGTTTTTATCGGCATATGACTAGTATGCCTAGTTTATGTATGTTCGTCTCCTTACGTGTCAACAAAATGCTCGCAATAAGCTACTAAACATGCTGCAAGTACTGAAGTCAGATGTTAACAATACTGTGACACATTTGCAAGATATTTGTTCAAATTTTACTAGCTTTATATGCTACCCACTTGCCAGCAGTATGCTAACACTTTGAAAGCATATAAACATATGTGTACAGTGCTGTTTTAAATAAGGTTGAAACAAATGTATGGTTTGATGGGTAAAACAATATGAAAGTAAGAAAATCTATGTCTCAATGAGTTACGATAGCTGAGGGAAAAGTGCTATTAGGGCCAGCTAAACTGGCGACTAAAAAAACAGACATTGCAAAAATTGAATGCTATGATTAAAGTTGAAATAAATTGTTATTACTTCATATGCATTACCAAATAAAGTTGATTTTGTAATTTATCTAATTGAATCAAATACTAATGATATTGCCGTAGGAAACTGACCTACAAATATATTTTTCAGTTAAAAGTCGACATAAGAGTGCATGTTAAAAATGTACAGTTGCTGCTCACTTTAGAATCGTTTAATTTGAAAATAGGCTTAGGATAGCTCATGCAATTGTATATAGTTCTATTATATTACAAAATGGCTAATTTGCGCAATTATTGTCATTTTTCAAAACAAGCTCATTTTGCTTTAACATGCTTAATGGTTCAGAGTATCAAAAAAGTAATACAAAATCGTGTTTTTTTTTCGTTTTTTTAGTCGTTATTAAGTTATAATTTTAATTATTATTAAAATTGTAATTTCAATTTTATATAATTTTAAATAAGATTACAACCCAAATTGTAATTGTAATTTGGTTTGTAATCTTTTAAACGTTTTATGCTTTAAAACCTTAATTGTATGGTGTCATACGGTGATGTTTTCATTAGTCAATTTTTGTCCTTGTTCCCGTGACGATAAACCAAAGTTTGAAACCATGAGTTCTTAAGCTTTGATCAATTTTTCTTTCCGTGTAGTTAACAAACACCCTTTTCCACTGTAGGTACAATCTGTTTATATTATCGACACAATCTACTACTCTGTCTTACGATAAAGCAGAAAATTCCGACGATTCAAGAAGTGCAGTGGCGCGGTTATTTTGGTGGCTCGGGTATTTACGGTCAATTTTTACTGTATATACTGGTACGGGAGAAAGTAAATTACATAAAACGTAGTGTCAAATAATATCGATAATATATCAAATAATAAACTATTAATAATTTATAAACAAAATAATTTACAGCTAAACATCTACTTTACTAATAAATGTGCCCTCAAGCACCATAAATATTGTGCGTCTAAAGTCCGTTAATTAATTGATTTCAACTTATCCTCGAATAAATAGTAATATACTTTTTCCGCAGTAGTAGTGGTAGTTCATTCGCTGTTAGAACATTGAGAAATGAATAAAAAAAACTAAATGCAATGTATACATATACATTGAATATGGAATATTAAGGTGGTTCTATCAAAAAATCAAAATACTGCAAATTCGAGGAAATTTTAACTGCAGTTTGTTCACACCTTGGTGTAGTTGTGAAGGCGTAAGCTTGGTGAGCGTGGGAACGGGAGTTCGATTCTCACCTACCGAAGTTTTTTCACTGCTTCAACAAGGGGTGTGGGGGGGGGGGGGTTTACTGATTCGGTGGCCGGGTCTACGAAATGTGGCTTTGGACACATTTTGTAACCCACCTCGGAAATCGGGGTAGGTTTTTCGCATTCGGGGTTTTTCTTACCTCAAAGGGCAATTGCCTGGGCGGTACTTTTCTTTTCCTTTTCCTAGTTTACCCTAATAAAAAAGAAAATCTGGCGACAGTTTGGCAACAGTATGGCGTAGTATGGCAATAGTATGGCAACAGGCTGGCTCATGATCGCAAGTCAGCCTGTTGCCATTCCATTGCCATACTATTGCCATACTATTGCCTGATGCGTAGTCTGATAACGAAATGGCAATAGGGTGGCAAAGTATCGCTGGCGATCATGTACTTTTCTACGCGGTATTTATGTTTACATGTTATAACATGTAAACATAAATACTGCTCTTTGTCTTACCAATTCAGTTTTTAGTTAGTGGTTTGGCTTATAAAGTCATACAGCGAAAGGAACCCTAGAAGTGATTGTCCTGAAAAAGGCTGCACAAGATGGGTAATTTACATTTACTTTATAACTGACCATTGTTCGCGTCGGTTATTTTAACTACACAAATTTTCATTAAAGTTCATTCGCCAGAACCAAAACATTCTACAGCAATGTTTTGCAAAATAATATATGCCAATATACTAGGCATGTATTTTAATCAAATTTTGAGAGCAAATATTTCGGGATCTACATAGTGAATGTCGACAATAATTTATGGGACCAGTTTGTGGGAGCAGTTGATGGGACAATCATAAGGAATGTTTAGTTAGTTTTTCTGTATTAATTTGTTGGAACTGATTTACGTAATATTGATAAATAATGAAATATTAAATAATGGTTTAAATAATGGTTTTAATAAGTGGACAAATATTTTTTAAGTATACACAAAACTATCATATACTTCTAGCATATAATAAACATGTTTTATTTCAATAAATTGTAATATTTAAGTTTATCAAAGAAAAATAACAAAATATTAACACAATATCTATTACTATTAACTATTATCATAAACATTTATAATCTTAAGAAATATTTATTGAAAAAAAATAAATAAAAAACAATGTTATATTAAAAACATATTAATATTTCGTTAGATGCTCTAAATATATAGATTTATTTAGTAGATATAATATAACCCGCATGATATAACCATCTTAAATTAATTTTTTAATCAGTGTTTTCAATAAAAATAGTTAAGTTAGAAAATTAGTTTGAATAGTTAAGTTAGAAAATTAGTTTGAACAAAGATAGACTTAACAGGGTATACAAAAAGTTCCGGAACGGTAAAACAAATTTTTTGACAAAGAAGAAAAACACGCGTTTTTTTGGTTTTGTCAAAAAAAAAATGTTTTTGACCGTCACGGAACTTTTTGTGCCTTGTATAATCACGTGGAAAAATATTTACATCTTAAGACGATGTCACGCGGAAAGTTACCGACATTACAGTTTTTCCGAATTAAAAACTAACAAAGTAGCAATAACATGTTCTATGAGAACAGTTTACTTTTCTCACTTTTCTCATTTTTGTTTACAATTATGCAAACTGAAAAGACCCTGACTCCGTGATTATAAACATGTGACATCCTCTTAACAGGTTGATGAACATTTAATATACATGTTGTATAGGATGTCGCTAAACTAATCAAAGTTATAAAAATTTGTTCATCATTTGCTCTGGATTCAGGCTGGTAACCCATTTTTTATTTCAACAATCTATTACTCGTAGTTTTATTAACCCTTTTGTTCCATCGTTGCTTTAAACTTTAAAGCAACGATGAAAACCCATGATTATTTTACATATGGGAACCCATGATTATATTCCAACTTAATAATTCGATCCTGAATTATTCAATAAAAATAATTAGGGATCGAAAGGGTTAACAACATACTAAATGTTAACAACTTGTTAAATTGTAACGTTTGCTAATTTTCTACCTTCATAACTTCATTTTTCAATCGCTTAATTAGATAGCATTACTTTGTAATCAAACGACATATATACATATGAGACTGATCTAATCACTTGTCAGATAAGCGTTAGTATCGTAGTTTGTCTCCTGATCCATACTGATTTCGCGAGTTACAATATCGTTAACTCAGTGGATGCTCTTCAAGCGTCAACTGCGGTTCTGAAAATGGGACATAGAGATCGCGATTCAGTCAGGCAAGTCTATACTATATCTTCAAAACAACATTCTTTTGGATAATATATAACGCGTAAATACATTTTTTACATTAATTATCATCGGAAAACGTTTATGTAACCTAATTATTTTTTACGCTGTTCATTATTATTTACTTTCATTGTTGTTATGCATTCGGCAGTTCTGATACATAAATGCGGCTTAAGAATCGTCGGAAACGAATACTTATGAAGCCTACCTACATTCTCTCCATTCCACCATTTAGTTGTTGCCGCCTGTGTGTCGTTTACATTGCCTGACCTTGAAGGCAATCATGGATTTCAAACGTGTCTTCGTAGTTTGATTAGTTTTCGGGCGCGAGCCTTGACGAGAAGCCGAGCTCGGTTATGATTTCCGGTCTGACAAAAGGAAACTAACGGTTTTGTGCTCACGCGGACGATTTCATTTGCCTTTGCAATGACTGAGTAAATAATTGTTTCACTACTATTAATCTGCGAGTTGTTTCATCGTAATATACTGCTGGATGGCGAAAATGAGTGCATTTATATACCGATAATCTACATAACCTTACTGAAAAATTGTTGCATTGTTGTTTAACAAGTGGATATTGTTAAAAAGTAGACAAATTTTAAGCATGTTTGGGGAAAAGGCTTGAAAGTACTTATTGAAAAAATGCTAAAAGCTCGATTTATGAAATGCTTACCGTAATTTTATTTTTATCCTCTGCCTGACGTATACAAAATTGTTATTGTTTGAATATTACTTATTTATACATTGTTTTAAATATTTTAGTATAACCGAACATAAACTTTCATAGATCAATATGAGTTTTAATGTATGTTGTTGTCATGCATACATTAAAACTTTGTATTCCAATTCTTTATTGATTCAGGTTAATGACATGGTTACAGAGATTTTATTTAGATTTATCTGTTTTATGCGTACTATAAACATACCAAAAGCGATAAGAAACATAACAAAAGAAAACATTGGAATTTGTTCCAATGTTTCCACAAAAAAACACTTTTAAAGTGTGAATTTAAAGTGTGCTGTAAGCATTTACAATGCAAGTTTAATACTAATAGATGTTTTCAAATAAAAAAATCAGTGAAAAAATTGGCGAAAAATTGATTCCCGAATATTTGATTAGTGCAACATAGTGTAACATTTAACTTTCATTATTAAATTAATGAAACAGAATAGGCCAAACTTACGATAAAAAGAGTCCTAATCAGTCTTTCTGAAGAAGATAGCTGATCCGCGACATCACTTTAATATGTTTTGACTATTTCTGGAAAGACATTTTGCATCCTTCATTATTCTCTCATTTCAAATCAAATGATTCTGCAACTCTGAGTTATTTAATGCAATAATAATCTTATGATTTTTCATTGCATGATCGATTCTTTTTTTAGTTTTCAGATTTTGGTTTAGTTTTCCAAGATGGACAATCTGAGAATTAATATTTTTTAAGGTTTATAAGAAAAATACTAAATTATATATTCATATGTTTGCTATTTGACAGTAAACATATATTGGAAATATATTAAAAATATATTGGAATTATATTATATTAGAAATATATTTTACCAAGGATAACATATGTATATATATCAATTTGAACTAATTACTTGAAATAATGAAGCATTATGTTATCATGGCAAAGCACTAGAATTTCATGCAAATGTCTATTTTGAAAACAGTCAAGGTTCAATTTCCATTCTAATAAACATTATTCTTGCTTGTTCACAGCTACGGAATCCTGTTGCCAGCAGTAGCAGTTTGCTCCTTGATTCTCAGTTTGATTATCTGCTGTATATCCTGCTTGTGCTGCAGCTGTTGCCCTTGGTACCGCAGGCGCCATCGTGGAACGGTTTATGGTCGTAAGTATTTATATTCAAATATTTAATTCACACGGAAGCAGATAGAAATTATATACTTTACACCTTCACAACCAGCACACAAAGTATCAATGAATTAACCCCAAAGCAAATCAAATTAGCGTAACGAAAATACACTAAAGCAATATCTGTTTAAAACGACACTAGTGCTATCTCAAAGGAACTATCGATTGGGAATATGACGAAATATTGTAAAAGCAATCGCATTTTCTTTAAGTAATAATAAATTAGAGATTATTGTGAATTATAAAATCATGTTTGGATTATATAAATTGTTTCTTAAACCTAAACCTCTAAATCGAAGTAAACCAATATTCTATCACTAGTGTTAATTCTGTCCATCGAGATGTCACTTTCATAGCTATTTTCTTAACGTATAATGCTTCACTTGAAATATACTGGCAATCATACATTACTATTATATTTTATGTCATACAGGAATTACACATGATTATGGAATTAATTGTAATATTCATATAAAACGCTAAAAGGCGTGTTATTGTAATTTGATTTGTTTAATAATTGTAAAAGTTGTCCCTGTGATATCATTGTAATGTCACACAAAAATTTTTTGGTTGATTCGGCTTGCATTCACCAGCTAATTCACCAGCTAAAATCCAGAAACATTACACATTACAATGTGCTGCTCACTGCTGTCTTTAGCAGTTTAATATCTGTGGATAAAATTGTACTGCTAACTATTACACATCACAAAATTGTCTTTGTAAAAACATTCTTCAAACATCAGCATGCATTCCTCTTCCACAATTCATTGCCGGATATGTATGGGAGATGGTGATTTATATCCAGGCTTGTTTATTACAATACATTTTTACCACCTTCACGCTTATCAGATCAAAGAAGTGTGATAAGATAGTTACTTAGTTGCACGAGTAAAAATGTGTATCACATTTTTAATAAGTTTTTGTTGTCAGTGGTTTCGGAAACAAGAAGGAAATGAACCCAATGTTAAAATATACTTAAGAGTCTTAAACAGGATGGGCTTACGTTGTTTATAGCACTAAAACATTAAAAGTTATTTTTATATGCTTCTTTGATCTATTGTTCAGTGATAGATCAAAGATCTATCACTTATGTACTGAAAACATAAATGAAAAGACACTAATTCAGGTACAACAGACTAGACCATCTCTAATTCCCTGTAAATTTGTTGCTTCCTTTTCACGATACATTAAACGTCAAAAGAGTTTGACAAACAAAACGCCCATTTTCCTAATTATATTTGAACGACAAAAAACAATTAAATAACACATTTTTAAAACACCACAGTCTTCTTACTGTTTAGACATGCTGATTATAGATTAATGTATAAGTGATTGCAATAAAAATCGTCTCTGCACATTTAAGAATAACATGTTCACAAAAGTTAAGAACTGGAAACTAGATCGATCAAGCTGAATTTATTGAATGTGTTTCTACAATTAAAGACCTAACCTCATGTAATAGAAAAGCTTCTATCTCTCTCAACAATTGGAGCCCAATTCTGTGTCAACTATCATTGCTTATTTTTTGCAGGTACCGGTGTTGTATAAACCCTCATCTCGTCCATAACTGCCTCAAGATATTGAGTGCTCATGATTAAATACGAGAGCATTTATTTTCATTCCAAAACTGTTTGACGATATTAACATTAGTGTGATTTCAATCATGGTTGTAGTACTGACCGTTGAAAACGTATATTCCGTGTAATGGATAAGCATTGTTTGCGATTTCACATGTGTGATTCAAAATTCGATACTTCAAGGACTTAGAATTAAGTCGAACGCACTGATTACATTCTGCACGCAGAAACAAATATGGTTACGCCTTAAAACGCAACAATTTCCACAGCCGCGCCAGCAAAGCTGCGACACGACTATTTTGTAACGCATTTGTTTATATATATATTTTATTGTCCGAGCAGCGCCTTGAACGTAAGATGCCTTAAATGGCCATATTTTTCTGAGTGTGGAACGACGCTTGTCTCTGTAGAGTTGTTGTAAGAAGTCTGAAGTCTCGCAGAAAACGGTTTGACCTGCGAGAGCATTAACAGAACCATGACGAGTTGTACCTCAAAGTCTGCCAAATGTACGTAAACTGCAAGGGAACGGTCCTTTGACGCTTACGCGCTTTCAGTCCGGTGAAATTGTTTATTTTTTTCTTTTGTACAAACAAAACGTCCGGACAAACGATTCATTTCGTAACTGAACGGGTATTTTGTACGCTTGTAAGTACAGACAATAGAGTCATTATACCGCAATGACAATATGATTGATATTGCATATATATATAGTTATGTGTATGAGCATATATTACCAATAAACCAGTTTTCAAGAAAACATGTGCATTGTCGATTTTTATTCATCCTGACAATCTCAAATCCACGTTTTCACCAAAATCTTTGTTTTCACCATTTTTATGTGTTCATTGCTAAAATGTGTAATCGCAGTTTGTTTTGTTTGACATTTTCTGGTGGGGTTTGAATATGGTGACTGTAGAGGAGAATGTAATGTTTCAGAAGTCCAGCCATCAACTGTTGTAACAGTGATACGGCCTCCAGCTAATGCTGCACCCACGCTGTATCCACCACAAGCACAGGCGTCTTATCCACCACAGGCACAACCAGTGTATCCGCCAGTGAACCCTTCGCAGCGACAGTATACAGGTACATGATGCAATGAATTTACCTTCATTTGATTAATTGAGTAATAATTTATTACTCTCCTCTATTACGCGTAAAACTTTCCAGTTTGATATTGAAAATATGTTCAATGTAATTTCTTTTAATAGTTTCCTTTTATATTTTGTATTCAATTGTGGGAAAGAGAAATTTTACTTTGATTTGAGTAAAATTTAACGTATACAGTATTATCAAGAATGAAACAATGTATATTGTTTTTAAACCTAATACAATTTAAAATGTCTCACCTTTGAACTACAATAATACTGCTGAATACTTTCATAAATATACTTTCCAACAATATAACTGTTGTTTACAGTATTTATTGTAAAGGTTCCCAAATAAAATGTTGGGAAAAAATCTAAACATCAATGTCACAAAATGAACAATCCTATAATATTTAATTTACTTATTTACTTACTTTACTCTTAGTATTCTAACTTTATTTGAATACTGTTAATTTATTCAAATAAAGTAAGAATAAATTAACTTTGATTGAATTAGAATTAATACTGTTAATTAATGTGATTCTAGGAATGCCAATGCCTGGATTAGCCTCCAACGTGGACCCACCACCATCCTACAGTTCGGAAGCTTATGTGAAGCAACCTGCATACAATCCTGACTATCGCCAATAAACCCGTACATAATTATTATTTTCTATTTATGTAATAAGTATCTGCTCGATCTTAACATGATTCAGACCAAACGCAGTTGATTGCCAGCTACTGGTAAGGGCCAAAACTATGGCCTAATTTACAAAGACACACGAATAAGACTGAGTCGTCAGGATAAAGTAATTGAAGTGTAAAGAGTGATTTTTAATTTTTTTGTAATGCATTGATACAAATTCAATGCACCGTAGATACTGAAAGACCGAAAATTGTTAAACCGATAATCGAGATAACTTTAAAACATGTTGCAGACGAGAAATATCAGAATTACATTACGAACGGAACGTTCGGTTAAAACGTTATACATTGGATTATTTTAATTACTGAATACCCGTTCACTAAAAGTATATATGACTATGTTACTCAGTTTCTGATTTTTCTTGTCTTCAACGGATGTCTAAAGCGAACCACTGTGACCGTTAGATACGAAGTATGTGTCGTTATGCATAAATACAATTTCTCCGCATAAAGAATCAGTTTCCGAATACAAAAACGTGCCATATGTAGTGCATATAAAAATATGTATTGGTTTTATTTTGCGATTTCGCTTGAATTAAAGTTATGGTTTCATCTTGTTACAAATCTGGCAAATTATCTTTTATTCAGAAACAGTGATTATTCAACGAGAAATAGCTTTTAATCTTTAGTCTTCGAACTTGGAATAATTAAATTGGGTAAAATCTAATTATAATTATTCAAAGTGCAATTCCGTGACTGTGCGGATTTCTGCGAATGTAAATTTACGGCACAAATGAAAACTATCATTATTTTATTTTTATATTATTAAACTCGTTATTAAAAACATTTAATACATTTTCTACATTTTGCTATTTCTTCAAATAAACAGATGTAATACTGTTTTCCTTTAAATTTATGGTAGTAATGTAGTAATATCGATTATAAATGATGTCTATTCGCTCACATTGCCAAAACAGTTGAAAATGTTAATTATCAACAGTTCTACTTTTAATGCATCATAAATACAATTCAACAAGTCATGTAATAATCACTTACATCATTATCATAATGTCCTTTTAGACAAATCTATATACTATTTCATTGTATACAGCTGATGGACAAACGTATTCATGAAAATAATCGGCATAACTAATTTATTACCAGATAAAAGTTTCATCTAACAATAGAACAATATCTTAAATAAGTTTTTTACAAATACAAATTTTGATGCTCATTTTTAAAACATTTTTTCAAAAGTCTTAGTAATTGTGTAAATATTATTAAATTACTTCATAAATTATTTGTATTCATCAAATAGTTAAATAATGAGTCATGTGCATTTTTGTTACATGCAATGAATACCATTTAAGTGTACAAAAACAATACAATTTCACTTTTTAAAGATTAGATAGACATTGAGAAAATTAGATTGCTAAACTTTCATTCCGCAATATAATGACACCAGAACCGACTTTACGTAAATGTACGTATTTCAATCATAACGGTATTTTGAATACCATTACCAAGTATAGTTTTTTTAATATCTACCCTAACAAATCCAGACTGTACAGTCTAAGATTGTCAACTGATAAAGAAAAAATTTTGGCGAACAGTCCCGTTTTCTCAGTGTAAAAGTGAAAAAATCATAAGCGATGTGGAAGAAATGTTGATGAACTTTGATGAGTAAGTTTTGAAAATCCACTCTGAAAATGATCAACTTTTCTTCATATCTACGCGTTCCTATACTGTATCTTCCATTTAGTCGAAGTAGTAGGTAATGTAGTGCAATTTTATTTGCATAGATGGGATTATCGAATGCCGTTTTGCATTACAGAGAGATATTGAAAATGATGACAGAAATTAGGAATTGGCGGTATTCGTGAAAAAGTTGTATGAAGTGATGTGGCATTCTTGTATAAATAGTTAAAAAAAAAAAAACAAATTCAATCTAACGCTTATACACAGAAAAATAATTTAGTTGTCTCAAATAGATATATTTATTTGGATAAATTTAGTTGCGCTAAATAAGCTTTATTTGGAACTAATAAATCCTTATTTGGTGTAAGTAAGTGGATTTATCTGCTACAAATACATATTTATTTGCTATAAACATAAATTCATTCATCCAAAATAAACCATTAATTTAGTACCATTTCAAATAAATTGTTTAGTTATGTCAAAGTGAATTTATTTGGAATTAATAAATTATTTTTCTGAGCGTATACCTAGAAAAAAATCTTCTATGAGTCACGAAAGTTGTGTTGTAAAGGGTTAAAACATTTTGTGCTATTTAGATATAGCCAAAGTTTTATACTGATGAGATTGTTAGTACTATTACTATAATATTAATTTTTTCATCCTTTCTTTCCAAGATAAATATGACAAAGTTATATGAAAAAAGTTAATTGCGAAATAAAATTGGATCTGTGGAACACTAGCACGGAGAAAAATTTTGGTTTTGTTTTGGCTGTGACAACCAAATTTTATTGCCACAACCGAATTTTTGTTGTCGCAACCAAACATTTTTCTCCATGAGAAAACACTGGAGGTAGACAAGCTCCACTGGTAGTATCCTCCATGAAATTCTAGGAAATGTTTAATCAAACTATCTCAGTTAAAACAGGGTTTTCTAAAAATGGTAAACATTTCTTCAAACAAATTAAAATATTTCGATTGACAAAATGAATGTAACTCTAATGATTTTTCTATGCCATGTATTGCTCAAAAAGCGTATGTAAAATAGTATTTGTATATTTTATGCTATACATTTTATATTTATGAAATGTATTACTACATTTGGTTATATTATTTCGATACTAAAACATGAAAACTATACCATGTCCTGTAAACTGAGTTTATATGTAAAACAATATTCGTTATTATGAAGATTTCCTGCATCCAGCTTATCTAATCACAATGGATTATCCATGGTCGCCTGTTACCAGAAGTATAATCATTTAAATTATGAATAGTGTGGTTATGAGGAAAAACCAGTAAGTCACTTCCTTGTGACTGAGATCTTTTAGTACAAAGTTTCAACAGTGAAATGTTGTACTGTTGTGTAACTCTATATATATTTTTTTCGACATGATTTCGTTTATAAAATGAAGGTAGGAGATCACGTTTAACTTACAAATATTGCAATTGCGTTTCTGTGTGTATTTTGAATTTAAACTTAACTAATTTTTCCTCAAAACCACGATTCTATGTGCACTAAAGGTAAATGTGGCATAAATATGCCATAAATATAAAAAAATGTGTATAACGTAGTATAACTCCCCTAGTAAAAAGAGAAATATATTAGGCAATAAATCGGATACATTTTCAATATATTGAAAATCTATTAGAAATATATTTCTACTATGTTTCTTTTTACTAGGGTCATGAGTGAAATGAATTCATTATACTAAAGAATGACTTATGGTAT
>JABFPB010001139.1:0-27602 GCA_022817645.1 Ceratoteleas bidentatus | reverse complement strand
AGTATAATTTATCTTAAAAAACTTTCTTCCAGTGTGAATATCCCTGGGACTATCTGTACTTTATTTTATTTTAATGGGAAATTGCAAACTTCAACACTTCTTCAATATCTAATTCTGAACAATGTATTTTTGATATGTAAGTTTTTGATAAGTCAAAAACGTTAGATACAATTTTGTCATTTTAGAACTTGGATAAATTAACTACCATATTCAGTTTAAATTACTAAAGACCTCAGTTGTTTTGACTGAATTCGTCAGTTGCGCGCAAATCAACTAAATACTCACTTAAATTGACTAACCAGTTCTATTTTTTCTCTCAGTGCATCTCTTCGGAATGATTAGTTCACCCTCAGCAAGAAAATAATGTCCGAATCACATCCAATGTTACCATCAAATGCTTCTTCTCTACCGCTTCCATCCTTCTTCTCCCATTTTTCCATTCCACTCACTCCAATTAATTCTTCCTTAACGACTACCGCCCACCCACCCAAATCCCCTCAAAATCCATTCCAACCTCAAAACCCGGACCGCCGAAGCAATCGACGAATCGGCGACACACGTCGCCGACCGCAGCTCCACCTAAACGCCGTTGTCGGCTGCTTCCTACCCTAACGACAATTCAAAGACGAATCGACGGTGTCCGACGAATCGGGCCGGATAATCGGGCATGCGGCAAGTTTGCCGTGCGGCGTCTTGTCGCACGATGTCGCCGGCGGGATCGCGCAAGCTGCGCCCCGGAACCTTCTGCGCCCTCGACAAAACCCTCTTTGCATATACATTCTGTAAGATTACTTTGCGCGGTTAACACCCTCCCGTGTTCGTCTCGCGTTTCGCGCACAGCCCGCTCGCAGACGCGCAAACTATCCGCCCAAGTTTGCTCTAATGTATGCGCGACTATGCGGAATTTCGAGTTCGGCTCCGCCGTGTTCCGGCGTCTTTACGACGAGCCCCGTCTCGCGGAAGACGAGACCTCGACAAGGGGCTTGCTCGGCGTAACATGCGTGATACTAATTAGAGCACGTCGAAGACGTGCTGAAATAAAGACGCCAACTCCGGAGGGGATTCCGCGGGAGGGGGGGGGGGAGACATTCGCGAAACTTCGCCGCAACCCCCGTGGCTTAATTCGACGGTGTTTCGGCATTTTTCGCGACACGCGGCGTGTTCCGGCGGAAGTCTGCGGAGTCAATAATAACTTCATCGGGGCGACAAAAAGGCGCGACATTTAATTTGACCGCCTTAACGCCCGATATTTTGTCGCTCATTTGCATGCAAACGGCAGTCGGCGCGGGCGATAAATGAGGAAGTGTGACGAGGGAACGGCCGGGTTACATTTTGCTTACAAATTGCTGAATTAAGGCGGTTACGCCGCTATAATGCCTTGCAGTGCATTGTCGCGAAAAGACGTCGACTTTGCGCGTCGCCGGGCTTTTATTGCTGATCGCTGATTATGACGCTAATCTTTGATTAATTGGGTTTCGTGGGCCGAGTCGGGGAGGCGTGATATACACGTCATAAGCGGCGGAAAACAGGAAGAAAAAAGCCGGGACACGAGGCGAAGACTTAAATTAAGGCTCGGACGTACCGATTCGTGCGTGGAGGTTTGCTGGATTTATCGTAGGGTTTCATGACAAATGTTTGTTAGTTTAGGTTATCTTGCGATATCGAAAACTTTGTTATCGGTGTCTGTTTTAATTAATTTTACTGGTGAACTAAGGTGAATGACCCAATCTGTGATAGCTTAGTTCCAAGTAACAGATATATAAAGTTATCATCGATAAAAAATTCACGAAGAATGTCGGAATTTCACGACGAAGAATATTAAAATAAAAATTTCACACAGGATGGGAATCGAAGAATTTGTTTTTTTCCTTAAGTAAACAATTTTTAGTTTTTGCGAAGTGATGTTACTCTGGGAAGTGAGAAATAAAAATTGGAAATCATTTGATTGGAGCTATTATCACCTTCCGCAAGATGAACCGAGCCGTGATTTCGTCGGAAGAGATCGACTTGCAGTTGAGTTTGTTTTCACGGATTTATGGTTTCCTCCAATCACTCGTTGAATGTAAATGAGCGCCGCGGAATCGTACGAAGAGACGCTGCGAATCAAGATTTTTTATATCGCTACCGGCACGCGACACCACACCGTCATTGTGGCTTCATTGCAGATGCATGCAATGATATAACGTGACCGCTACGCATGACAATTATCGAGCGTTATTGTTCGAAAAAAAAACGAAGATAATGGCCGGTGATAGGCCAACGGGAACCACCGGAGTCGAAAACGCAGGATGTCCGGGTTGGGGAGAACAAGGAAATCGGAAGGCGACGAATCGGAAGGGTTCTGTTCTGTGAAGAATTTCGGTCTTTCCATGACTCGAATTGAAGAAGTCAACATTACGAATTATAAACATTTTCGATAGAGTAAAATATTGTATAATAGAATAGATTTTTCGTTACGTAGAGATAACATACGTATTAAACATTTGTTTAATACATATTTAGAGAATGTATTAAACTTTTATCAATCAGTTTAAGAGGTAATCATCAGTGAACTCTCTGAAGTTGTTCCTAAGTTAATCAAAAGTATTGGCTAGATCTAAACCTAAACTTTGGTTCAAACTGCTTTTCACACGCGTTTATACACAATAACGTAGAAAAGTGGTTATTTCATTTGTAGAAATAAGAGGTCCTATTATCTAAACGCTAATGATTTGATTAGTTAACATATAAAAGAACTGATTATGCTAAGCTTCAGTACTGATGTCTACACTTGTCGAAATTTATCGTCATCCTTGTATGAATCATTACAAAATCTGAACTGGCACTACTACTAAACTCAACTGACAACATGATTCATCATGTTGAAATTGTTTCTCTTTTAATTTGTACACATGTTACTTCTCACGTTGTAGTTCTAACTTCTAACATTTCTTTCTTTCAAGCCAACGTATTATCTATTTCCCGCACACCCTTGTCACACCCTGTTAAAATTTCGGTGTAACAACGGTGCTCAGGAGTGAAGACATTTCCTCGTTAAATTAATCTGAAATGACTCCACTGGGTGTTTCGAAAAGACAAAGTATATAATAAAATGCTATAAATTTTTATTCATATTCTTTATGAACTTCATATATTGGTGAGCCTAGTTCGTTAATTAGATATAAATAAATTATATCTTTCTTAACCTCTTTGAAATACATAGTTCGCTCACTATTGAATCATATATTATTTTTTATCATATATTATTTTGTTATTTGATTCGATATATAACTTTTCCGTTATTCCTTTTGCCCGAACTTAAGAGCGTCCGAGCATAGGGCACTCCCCCCTTAATGTTCAACAGTGCATGTCGTTTTTTCTTCTCATGAACTGTTATGATCGGCGCGAGGAAACGATCGGGAATTGGAAAGCGAGACACGAATGGGAATACAGGGAATGGCCCCCTCTTTTAATTTCAAATACAGCTAATTATGATTTACAGCAACATATTCGCGACATCCTGATCGGTACGCGAGATACGGCGCGCAGCATATTTAAATGCAACGAATATTGCCTGCTGCGATAAACGGCGCTTCCAAACTGCCGGGGGTTGGCAGAATCGAGAAAGAGAGGCGAATAAAAGTGAGATGGCACGATGTAAAAGCGCCAGTCCGGTGCCGCGGCGCCAACGATTGTATTAATATCCTTACGAGGCTTCGATTCGACGGCCCGTTGTCGACTTTGTTTTGGTGTCCGGCGTGTTTCGGATCTCGAATTCGGTATCGTTCGAATTTAATCTGTGTTTCATGGAGGGATAAAAACTTTAATTCGGCTTTGATGGAAAGGATTTGATTTTTGAACGGATTTATTGGAAATGCAAAATGAGCTTGTTTAAAAAAAATACAATGAATGAAAAAATGTTTTTTTTTTTTATTTTAGGATCAGGAATGGATATGTATTTTTATGTGCCATCTCGAATTCAATTTTGAATGAAATACTTCTAAATTCACCGGCAAAGTACCTTTCCAACATGAACGCTATCATATAATAAGTGTTTTTGAAATTTGGATATGTTGATAATTTTTCTATGGAAAATTTCTATGAAAAAATGATCGAGGTGATCAAATTGTAGAAAAATTTAGCTTTAACTTTATATTTCGATCGATCACGAAATACTGGAGAAACAAAGTGAGCACTTCTTCTCTGGTCTGACTTACTGAAATGTCTATATATTTGATCAAACATTTATATCAATTGAAAATTCATTGCTAATTCAATTTTTTTATTATTTCTCCTCGTCACAACGTTGACTATTATAATGTTCACAAAGTAGTTATTTCTATACAGCTCAAATAGCTTCAGCATATATAAAAAGTGTTTACAATGTTATGCTCTACGAAGCATACTTTTTCGTGAAGTATTTGGAACAGTATGGCATTTAATTAAGCAATTTAATATGTAATTATACGGTAAATATAGAGTCAAATAACTCATTCTCGAATGTTTTATTTCTCGAATATTTTATTAGTTTCAAATTTTAAGCCCTCAAAAAATCTATAAAAACAGTCATGCATCACAGACTAAGTATCAGCTGAAATGTAATAATTTCCGTTCGATAGTATAATTAATGAATAAATTAATTAATGAACTTGATTTTTCAAGTTCTCACGCAATATTCCAGGATATCTACGTTAAATAACTCTGTAACTTAACAGTATTTTTTCACAGTCTACCTTTCCTTCAATAAACAATTACTTTTCATCACTCTGCCCCCTCTCCCCAAACCAAATTTATTCCCGCAGCAGCATCATTTTACTAATTACGCGGTGCCTTCTACTATCGTACAATTACTCGCAGCGAGCGTTCACCTCGTTCGTTAAAAACTGTTACGTCTTAATTCACTGGCACGTCGAATGACTTAACAACCGTATCGTCAATTAAAGGCTGCTTGTTCTCCGTACGGTGTCACGCTCTTCAATATTTATTGATTAATTTTTTCCGCCGGCACAAAAACGCGCATCCCAGTTAATTAGTTATTGAATGACAGATCAGGCGCGCGCTTAGTGAAAGTCACTTTTTTCGTCCCGAAAACGCAATGCCTACGAACAAGCGCGATCACCGTTTTTTTCCTCTCGCGCGCCATTACTATCGTCATTATTAAAAGCCAATCTTTTATTTCGATGACTCGCTCATTCTCATCTGCATTTTACTTTGTAACACCCGGCTCGTTCATTGACGGACTCATAAATATGCAATCGCCGATTCCACACATTACAGTTTTCTACACCGGCCCTCTTTCTCGCGCGTTCCAAATGAGCTCTAGTCGAATTGAATTCTGAGTAATTACGAAAGATTTCAATTACGGCATAATGATTCGACGTATTACAAAGTCGACTGTTTCGCGATGCAATTGCCGGCCAATCAATGGGCTCGATCTGTCGGAATAATTCATGCACGGGCGTTTGCGATGCGAGGTTGATGAATGGAGGAAAACACTCGTACACGAGCAAAAATGAGTCGTGTTTTTTCGCGCGGCAGATTCAATTTTGCACGTCCGCGCGCGGTGCAAGAAAACGACGCCGACGACGCCGAGCGATATCATCTGTTTGTCATTCTTTAATCGGTTGGTTGGATATTAGTCAGGTATTAAGGAGACCGCCTGCTCGATTGGAGGAAAAGAGTTTTAAGGAGTGACGTGCCTCGAGCGATAGTGAATTTGAGTGCGATGGAAAAAAATTGTAAAAAATTCATGTAAGTTTATTGTAGGTTAGCTTTATTGTGAATGCACCTGACTTTTGGAGGGAAATGTTAAGATCAAAGTAGAAGTGCAATTAATTCAGGTGCCAGAGGATTATCGACTTTTATTACCTGTCTACCGATCGAAGCTTAAGTTATGACGAGAACTTTAGGTAAAATAATTATAATCATCAATTAATATTAATAATAATAATAATACTTAATAACAATAATAATAATAATATGGTGTGCCATCTAATATAATAAGCAATTTTTTTATTCGAGTTTTAAAATATCGATACTTCGCTGATAGATTTTTTTCTGTTTCTATTTTTTCCTCATCGATTCTAATCGATACGGAAAATGGGTTCTTTACTTTGTATCGAACATCATTAGCGTAATTTTGAAGTTTTAATACGCATGCCTATTTCAAGTTTTTTACAGCGTGATATAGTTTATGGAAATAAAATAATTTATTTGGAAGAATTGATGTTTCTCTGATATACTTAAATACAAGTGATTTGTATTGTTAAGAATTCGACACACATTTTATTAATTAAGAATAGTGATATTTGTTTTCAGTGTATTAAACCGTTTTGACCAAGCAAATTATGTTTCGGTATATGCTCTTTCATGTCTGAAGGGGATTATTTTACAATTAAAACGAATATGTTCTAAGTATGAGACGGGATTATTTTAATGGATTAACAGTTTCTTGGAAGTATGAATGTTTCGGCAATATAGATATTGGGATATGAAAATCTAAGCTCCTTCAGACAAAGCTGACAGTTTTTAAATCTTATCTCCGGATTTCATATCTTGCAACAAAACTGGAATCTTGAGATTTTGGAATTTGTGATGAAATATTAAGATGAAAAATAGTTTTCGAGATTTTCAACTTGATAAGTCAGCGTATAATAAATTATGGTATCGTAATACGAAAGAAGAAGTTATTTTAGCATGCACCATTTGATTTTCACAAATTTAATCAATATAAAATAAATTAACAGATTATATTGTAGACTGTCATAAAAGTAGTCTTTAAATATTGTTACAAAACAAAAAATGTAAACAAAACTTAAGAAAACGTATTTGATGACTAAATTTCTTTAGTTACGTCAACAAACTATTTTTTTTATTCAGACAAGTTAACAAACTAAAGTATTTAGTTGAACAAAATAAAAGTTTGTAAACTATCAATATATATTTCATATATATATCGTTTCTAATTATTTCCATGCACTTTGTGTAAATTATTCAGAATCTAAACATGTTTAGGTTTATCTGTGAAACTGGCTTGTTCCACTACATAAATATACAGAAAATGATAAGCTAATGAAAGTTGTTAAACATACTTCGACATCGTCTAAAGAACTATTATAAACATCTATTATAAATTTCAGTTTCTAACAGTCATTTTTGTTTCAGTTGACTATCAGTTTACTGTCCAATTTCGTTCTTCTATCCACTTATTTAAAAACCATTACTATTAATTTCGAACTCAAAATATTCCTAAAATTGCATTAAAATTCAATGGCACTATTTCATGGTAGTTTCATGGTAATTGCGCCACATTAAGACAAAATTCAAAATAGTAATTTTAAATGTTCATAAAATCCAGCCATTTCGTCACAACTGAAATAAAAATATATATATACAATTGCCTCACTGGATCAAACCATACTTTTTGATAGTCTCTTTATAACTATAAAGAGATGTCATGTATTTGTAAACCAAATCATCAAAGAAATTAGTCAATTCGACAGCCATTAGACTCATGAAATCCACGAAACCAAGTCCCTATCTCATATTAAGCGAAAATTCATTAACTACCTATATCCCTGGACAAATTACAAAAGTTCTACCCAAATTCCAACAAATTTAACAATGTAAGAATCCTATATCCGATAGCTGAAATTTTCAATCCAACCTTTAATCTCACAATAATCATCTTCTATATCGTTAACCCAAATTCTCGAATTAATCTCCATACGCGCACTCGTTCCAAATTTCTTCGTAATTACAGTCCGCTCCACTTAGTCGACTCCTCTCATTTGAATGTTCGCCTCGCTTGATTTCGCCGCAGGCGCCCGAATTTCGCAACGCCCGTCCAGCGACAAAAAGCCGCTTTGACTGATTAATCGCGATTCGCTCGCAAAAACGAGCTGGCAGTCCACGTCGCGAATTAATCGGCGCCATAAGAAATGCGTGGCAAATCTATGGTGACGTTGCACTGAGAAAAAGGATTGTCTAACACAGACTATTTTCGACTGTTGTCGACAATAAAAGAAAATGCTACATACTAGAGTTGTTCAGAGCCCATTGGGTTGTCAGAACTGAAATGTGTAGCATTTTAATGCATTTTTTAATGAATAGTTTAATGAAACAATTTAATGAATGAATTCAAGTTTATCTCTTTTAAATGTTGATTTATCTGGAACTGGAGAGAATAAAAATCCTCTCCAGTTCCAGATAGAATAAAATGGAATCAAATCAAATGATCTATTTGTAATCTTTCCACTGAGGAGTTCTTTGTTTTATTTTAATAATTAATTATTATTTGCACGGCAAACACCCCTGCTTTTTACTTGCAGTTACCCAAAAGACATTTTCTCTTCGTACCACAACTAAGGGTACTTCCTAGATACTTCCTGAAAATTATCCTAATTCTACACAGTCCCAAAGTAGAGTTAGGCTCTTCCTTTAACTGTAGACATTTTTTTCGGTGATGAAAACAAATGCATTACCTTTTCGGAGCGCTTTTTCGTCGGCGCGTTCGTACCGGGGGACCGTGGTTGGCTATCCGTCTCCGTGGCCAAACGGTTGAAACGTTGCATCCGCTCACGTACGCTGAGCTGTTCCGCCGAAGCGACTAAATTTGCCGCGGATACGTCATCTTCCTGCATTGTCACGGGCAAACTCAAGTGCGTTAGCGGTCAGCTGACAGAGGCGCGAAACACCGACTACAACTACACCAAAACGTGCAACAGCAAAACGAGCGTTCAGACTCGTTAGGACGCGTGCGATAACCAAAACAGCTGACACCGATAGCGCGCCGGAGTGACGACGACCAATCGTGGGCCAAGGTGCGACAGTGTTATTGCGGCTGAGGCGCGAGCCAGTCAATGTCATTTTGGCATGTGCGTGCGAGATAAGACGGAAGAGACCGACACCTGAACGATGCAGTTATTAATGCAGAGGAATCGAGACGGTGCACAGTTTGGCATTTAACGAGTTAGGGTCTGGGTACTAAAGGGGTGCTGTACTGAGAAAAGGATGGAGTATGGAGAATGAAGCTGAAATTGGCAGACTATTCCCCAGCAGACTATTCGAAAAGTAGCGGTTTTTAAGCCAGTTCAAAACTAATTTTTAAGAGTTGGCCTGGGCAAACTCTTTTAATATTTGCCCAAAGTCAAAAAAGATTTTTTGTATTGGTTTTGAAGTTGAGAACCGCTGTTTTTTAATAGTCTGCCGGGGAATAGTCTGCCAATTTCAGCTTCATGTATGGAGAAACAAATCGAGTCTCCGTTCAAAACTATCCCGACTTAGATTTCCGATTTCAAATGTTCCAATCCAAATTTCAAAATTTTAGCAGGGATTTTTGTAATGGAAAATTTGAGTCGGGAAGTTTGGAAGGTAGGCGTCGAAATTGTGAACCAGCGCCTTCTAAGTGTGCATTTAAGGTAAATCTAGGTAAGGAATTTTAATTTGAGTCAGTTCAAATCGGAAAATGAAATTGGAATGAAATTTAAGTCGGGAATTTATATTTATCAATGAACTATGAACAGTTTGATTGAAAGGCAGGTTTAATGCGTTTGTGATATTTATGAAGTAAATTATGAAGCTAATGCGGGGAATAAAACGCTAAAAGTATGTATTTCATACTTTTAGCGTTATTTCATCATAGTTGATATACCATTTTCTTAATTTATTTAAGGTAAGCAAACTAAGGTAATGGAGCAGTTCCTAACATAAATGGTAAGTTCTAAAATAACTTGAATTGACTACGTCAAGCTTTAAATTTGTAGTTTTCTCAGTTCAGATTGTGCAATGGTTTAAAGAGTGTAGGAAGGTAAATGTAAGTAGTTGAGCAATTCGGAATAGAGTATCAGTATAACCTGCAGTCGTATGTAGAGTCTAAGATTGGCAAAACAGATTTTTACATATGTATTTTCTAATAAGCAAATATAGTCGACGTTCATTTCACATTTATAAATAGGAGAGTTAAGCTACGAGGAGCCTGCAATCTAAATAGAAAAAGTGTTTTTTTCTACTTTCATCTTAAGACATTTAAGCAATTTTAGTAAAAAATTGTCGACAAACATTTTTCGCTTTTGAAGGACAATTTTGTATACTTTCTGCCAGTGTCTTAAAATGAAACACTTTATTTTTGGTGCATTAACTTTCCTTGGTACAGTTATGAGCAACGATTTATTAATTAGATAATTGAATATTTGCATAAACAATTATTGAATGTTTACATTATTTTGAATATCACATCACTTATCAGAACACATCGATCATACCAGAACGAGACTCAAAACTCTCTCTCAATCTTTATCTGTAATATCGGTTAAATCAATAATTTACAAACATCTTTAGTTCAACAAGTCATCACCCTTGGTAAAAATGCACAGAGAAATCTAAAACTGACGCAGGCATCACTCAACCGAGAAGTGAAAACAGAATAGATACTCATATTCATGCATTTTTACCGTATGTTTCCACCCATAAGTGTACCAAGAGTATATAATATAGTAAGTGTATTTGAGTCCCAGAACCCTCTCCTCCTGAACTACAGTACAAACGATAGCAGCGCCCGTTGGAGAAAAAATCAACCATGTACCTTCAAAATCAACAGAATATACTTTTCCATGACATCGTATTTTATTTTTACTTTCATTAAACTTTTGGTTGGCATATATCAGTATATATAAGTTTACATGGATTCCCACAATGTGGCAAAGTCTGCCAAAACTACTCAAATCTAAATGTTTAATTAAGTTAAACAATTTATTAACCCAGTGTCTTTGGTTCAGATATTCTGTCTCCATAAAAAAGAAAGGACATAATTCTCGTGATTGACATATCGACCTACAAGAGTATTACTCTTGTGATAGGGGCAAAAAGATATAAAGAATTATGATAAAATTTATTATAATTCTATCATTCAATTTTTATAATTATTTTCAATTTTGATTGATAAATTTTCCATCATAGGCAAATTCCTATTGTTCCCCCACTTGGCACCTTCAAACAACCTCCCACCCAAAATCTTCCCATCCAGATGGCGCTGTTATCGTTTCTCAAATCAGCTCTCGCAATCCCCACCTCCACCAAAACATGGTTACCACTTGCCTTGACGTGCACCTCGTCCTCTGCCGGTCGACCCACGTTGGCGTTCTCTTTATTTTCCAGCTTCAACTTATCTTGGCTCTTGCGCCGTGGAGGCACTGGTGGAGATACATCAGCCTGCTCGTTGAGCGCCGCCAGCGCCGACACCCTGTCCAATTCTTCGCGACATTCATTGTCCTTGATTGATCTCTCACGGAAATGAACGGTGGTCGGGACACGGTGCGAATTTGGCACTGTGCGGAACTGTTGCACTGGCGGCGGTGATACCGCCTGCTGCACTATGGGGAAGAGTTTTATGGGACTCGTCACGGGAGTTACACCGGGACTGGGGGTGGCAGGGGGCGGGGGGCGGTACGGGGGAGGCTCCCTGAGGGGAGACGTGGGCGACAGGAGAACCGGGCTTGGAAGCGAGGGACTCCGCGTCGTCAAGAAACTGAGGGATGGTGGCGTGACATCCAGAGACATCTGCTGGTACTTCTTTTTGAGGACCAGATACTTTTCGCCCTGTTTGGAAAAGAAAATAAAGGGCAGGTGGTGAATTCTGAGGGGGTTATTTTTGTTTATTTCTTCTTATAAGAAAATGGTGGGTATAAATGAAAGAAGGAGCAAATTTATGTGGAAGAGATCAAAATGTTTTCTGCAGTTTTTGTATGAAACCGAATAATTTCTAGTAATATTTTGAGGAATGAATTTATTTTTGTCGTTAATTGGGAATTTTAATGTAAATATTAATTATAGAATTTTGTTATTATTTGCAAAAAATAATTACTTTTTCTGAAAATGTTGTATAATTTGCAAATGTTTAATATGGTATGAAACGCTCAAAAGAGGGTCCAGTTTGTACTTAAATTAAAGAATTTTTTATTGCAAAAACAATCGTGTAAAGTGATATCTAAAAAAAATAGAAATTTTATCAAATTTAATGCAGAGCAAAGACTGTTTTTTATGAATGTTTGTTATAAAGGATAAGGGTGTAATAATTTCAATAATGGATAATTAATCAATTAATCAATCAATTTGAAACTTGATAACAAACATTAATTTAATTTGGCAACAGCTGAACAAGTTTTCATTTCATCATAAAGAAATATAGAATGACTACAATTTATCTATCCAATGAACATTCATTTTATAAACCGTTTTTATAAGAAGTTAATTGCCCAATTAAATTAATCCCGTAGATAACAGTGTGCCAATTGCAATAGATTCTCAGGTAATTACAGATCAGGATATATGGTGGTAATGCAATTTAATTTTAAATGACTAGAACAATATTTTTCACAATCTTAACCATACAATGAGTGAGAAGAGCTCGCTTTAAAGAAAGTGACATTTTCCTTTCGTGACAGATGTGCAATCAAGTTTTATCAATAAATTGTAACAATTAATTAAATCACATGCTGTAAATGAGGAATGACAAATTATATTTATTTAAAAAAACACTCAGTTCTCTGCACCATCAACGCATAAATAATTATGTTTTACTAACAATAACTGTTTTAAACTGTCAGTTAATATAACTGTAAAGAAATAAGACAATTATATTTGATCACATAATTTCCATTCTTATATATGTCATATACTACAAAAATGTTCCTTTTCAGAAAAATCTATTTGTTTTGTATGAAATGAAAAATAACAAATAATTAACATTATCATAGTTATACATTTGAAAAATTAATTTCTACTTTTTAATTGCATATAACTGATTGGAAAATTTCTTATTTATCTTCTACACATTTCTGATTTGTAGAATTGTATTAATTATTTATAATTAATAAAATTATTGTATTATTCAATCAACATTTTTTTAATGTATATTTTATTTTGAATGTCCTACTTATCAAATTCGATAAAGAAATAAACAAAAAACACATGGGACAATATCTGAGAAAACGAGAACTGTCAAATGTCAAAACAAAACTCCTCCTTTCACTTCTTTCCTTACTGAAAAATTCCCAACCCGAATGACACTATCATAAAATCAAACATACATCAATCCCCTTTACTACCCACCAAAATTCACATCAAATGTCAACTGACATACCAACTATTTTTCACAAAAAACTCAGATCTGTCAAATCAAAACCACTGACAACTTCGCAAAAATCCCATTCTCCCCCTATCCTTCCCTTACACACCTTCCCCAATCGTCCCAACCAAAAAACCCAAACGACCCAAACCAAAATCGAACCCGGCCAAAACAAATGCCCCCTCCCCCCGCGTCTGACATCGCGACCCGCGAGCTGGCAACAATGCGTCCGCGCGCAACAAGTTGCCCCCCGCCGCCCTAACCTCGAAGCCCTTCGCGATCACTCACCTCCTCATTCTTGATCGTCGCCAAAATGTTGACGTACTCCTTGAACCGGTTGCGCGCCTCCACTGAAACATGCGAGACAGCGCGTGACAAGTTGCGCGCCGTTTGTTTGTTTACACTGGGTGGCGCACGGCGCGCGCGAGTGTCGCGCGACGCCCGCGACGCGACGACCTACCTCGCGTTTCCGGGTCGGTCAGGAACTTCTTGAAGTACTTGACGAGGTCGTGGTTTTTCGCCGTGCCGCCGTTTTGCAGCAAATACTGACGGATCTCCTCAAGGGACAGCTCGCTGGGCGCGGCCATGTTGGTCACTCACGCGTTCACTCGCGAGCGACGGTGGCGCCGCATGTGGCCGCCGGGAAAGGCACTGCGCGGCGGGGAATGGATCTTGCGGGGAGCCGGACGGGCAGAGGTCTCGCGGGCGAAAAGGAGAGGTGAGTGGGTTCCACAGTTTGAGAGTGATGTAGACGAAAAAAATGAAGATTTGATGGTAGATTTGCGGATTATCACTGAGTCATGTTAAGATAAACAATTGGAAATTAGAAGCGATAAAAAATAGACATTCGGGCCAAGAAGTCGTTTGTTTTGTATTTGATTTCTCTAGAGGGGAAGACAAATGTTATTGTTTCAAAAGCGAACTTGTTATAGAACTTGGAATTAATGATTCTGTTCAACTCAGATTGCTTAATAATAATTCAGCAATTATTATTAATCTAAGGGAATAGTGACAAAGAAAAATGAAAGTTGTCAAAATATTAATTGTAAATAATTGGATAGAATTGAAAATAAAAGAGCTTCGAGAACTCGTAGTTTGATGCAATTCAATTGAGTAGTATACTTTTTATTTAAAATTTCAGTTATTGTAATTTAATACAATTTATACATGTTTATCTTATTTTGCAAAAAGTCGTTATTTGCAAAATATTGTTTCAGGTATTTTTTTTATTTGGGTGACATACTCTGCACCTTTACCGGCACATCAGAAACGCACTTGTGCTACGAAATAAACCCTATCAGTAAAAATATTAAATAATATTAAAAAATATTTTAGAAACATTTTAGGCATATTTTTTAAAAATTATGTCTAAAATATTTTTTAATATTCAATAATATTATTTTAATATTTAAGGAATGATATATGTCCGGCTAAAATAATATTACTGAAATATTTACTTAGTATTTCTATAATATTTTTTAAACATTTTTATTATGTTTGTATAATACTTTAATGCTTAAAAACAATAAAAATTATTTTAGTAATTCGCAGTATTACGTAGACAAAGATTTTCAACCAATCGGTTGAAAACACTTCTTTGCGATAGCGGGGATTTGATCCCACGTTTTCTGACGCTGAAGTCTGCAAGCATAACCGTTCGGCCAAAGTCGTTATACTTCCAGAGTACGTAAATCCTGTTATACGCATTCCCAGTGTGGTCGCCTTTCTACTCGATCTTTATTAGAAAAATTGAATCAGTCCAGCATAAGTTCCTAAATGTTATAGCTTGGAAACTCGAATTGCCATCGCCTCGACTGTCATATGATTATTACCCAAATTGCGTAACTACTGTACATTAGTACATTAAAAACCTATAGACTCAAAGGAGGTCTCATAAGAGACCTCTTTTTAAGAGACTAATTGTAAAAACTATATAAAATTTTAAGTTGTATTTGATTGCCAATTTAAATCTATGTTCCTTTGGGCGATTGCCTGTATTATCCTGTAAATAAATAAAACATAAATAAATTGAAGTTGTTCCATTTCCTGCTAAAATATTCAATAGAAATCAATATAATTGAATTTAGAATGAAAAAATAACTTCTTTTATGGAAATATTTCGAATCATATTTTTATTCTCAATTCCATTCTATGCCAGTGATTTGTCGCTGTTTTTAATGCCAAATTTCGAATTCTTGAAAATGAATTCGTTTTTGTTAAATTCCTCAATCTGCATTAAAAAATTAATTATTTACTATTCGTTTCAATTCCAATCAAATACATTGGAATTTGGTGTTATAATGAGAATTCAAAAGATGTTGAATCCCTTCATTGGCATACATGAGGCTGCTTTGTCTGTCAAAGTAGTTTAATTGAGTCCAAACGTTTAAAAATGAATGCGAAATCGAGGCGAAAATTCTTTTCTATTTATTTCTATCTAAAATATTTTTGTAGGGTTATGATTGATATTAACATTCTTAAATTTTTTATTGTAAAAAGAAATTGTATTGTTTATTCTGAGAACTTTCAGCATACTGCCTTGAGAAACTGCCATATCCTCATGATCTGCTTCATTACAAGAAATAAAATTAATTTCTTTCTAAGCCAAATCTACAATTTAATTGAAAAACTCAATCTTAGTTACCATGTAATCTCTTCACATATTACATAACAGTACCTGAATTGTTTGCTTTATATTTTCATACAGTCAACCGAAACAATGACACTGAAAAGCATTCCCACTTTTCATCACTTTTGAAACACAATGCAGTCCTTGAGAACCAACATTTTATAGCCTGATAATCTGCCTCGTTAAAATAAATGATGTTAAATTATTTCTCCCATAACTACACGGCATAATACCAACGAGTGACACACGACGCTTGTTCTATATAATAATTTTGTTTTTTCAATGGTAATTTGTGTCATTACGAGGGAGATATGTCAGGCGAACAATTAAAATACTGATTATGAGTATTAAATTATCTATTATACACGAGATAGTTACGGTGGGGTAGCCCGCGACACTGACTGATGAGATCCTTAAGAAAAGTCGTGCCGTTGATGATATCAATGTGTTTGTGTGTACAAAAGCATGTGTGTGGCAGGAATGTTTTGTATATCATACGAATAATAGTGGTCGGACAAATGTTTGCAGTCTTGTAAACAGATATCTTTGAAAGGCAATTATATTATAAAACAAAAGTACCACGTCAGAGGTGTAACGCAGAGTGCGGATTAGCTACGTACGTGCGCAGAAAGTGAAATGAAAAATCTGGTTCTGTTAGTTGAAATGGATTACAAACAGATAATACTGAATCTTGTCAGATTATGTTCCAGTTTGTACACGATACTCTAATTTCGAAAGAGGCGAATATCGAGAAACATTTCTCGACAACTTATGTTGAACACTATATAAACATTTTTTCTATCCTAGAGACATTCCTAGATATTTCTCTCTGCGCGAATAGTTGTTGTCCTAGATTTTTACTATCGAACAGATTTTAAGACAACCAAAGTCTGTTTTACGATTTACACTATTTTTCCCTTCCGCAACTTTCTCAGATGTTTCGATCGCCATAATTCTCACAACAATAGCCAATTCGCAGCACACGCCATACTAATGCTACCCTCCTCCCACCTCATTTGTTATTCACATTATTACGTGCAAAAATACAAATGTGTTTGCTCGCGAGCGTACGGTGGCTTACAATTTTTAACCCATTAATTATCTCGTTCGTGATTTGCGTTGGATTTATGTCTCGCGGGACTGAAACTTGGATATGAAATTGAGGCCTTAGAAAAACGAACCTCACTCGGTCGCGTCATTTTCGTTATCTACATCTTTTTCCTACTTGTACATACTTTTCGATGCAGAAGCATTTCACGCACATTGATTTTCATTGTTTAACAATGAAAATTGTTAAACAATGAAATGTTTTATTTAGATACCTTCACAGGTATCTAAATAAGGCGGTCTACAGTCAGCAAAATTACTGAATCTCATCAGGAGCTGCAGAACGAAACATTGGTGGCTCACTTCTTCAGTCTTTGCAGTTTAAAACTGCTGCTTTTGCATCACGTCTTCACAATGTTGCATCATTAGTTTTTTGCATCACATCATCATACTTTAAGATTTTGAAAAAGAGGAGCTACCATCAGAGTGCTGAACAAAATAATGTTCGAATACTACAACAGCTACAAGGTGTTATTATGCTGTGAAATAATAAAAGAAAATTTTTACGCACCGAAAACGTCACTTTTATAACCTCGAAATTAGGACGCAAGTAGATATTTGCAAAAATTCTGTTGAATACTAGCACCAGCTGAAGGACTGAAAAACATTGAGAATCGTCAATTTTCACCTCTGGATACATAAGTATTACTGAAAAAGTGATAAACTTGACCTAAACGATATTTCTCACTACCGAGTAGATCGTTAACATATGCAACGGACTACATCACCAACCGCGGTTTTCGCCGCGTAGATGATCGCGCGAATACAACGAGCGCCCCGGTCATTACAATACGCCGCGCAATTAAGAAAACGACCTTACTAATCACCCTGGACGTCTACGGCTAAGTCGAAGGATACGTGGTCGAACCCGGACCGAGGGATGAAACGTAACAGCGACGAGGGGCGAGACGCACAGGGTGTGCGTGCTGCACGCACCTCCGTGTGCGCGCGTACACAGGCAGGAAGCGACACGGTGCCTTTGTAATTAAACTCCTTTTATCGGCGGTATTCTAATGAAACGGCGAATATAATGATCGAGCGTGGCCCAACTACGCATAAAGGACATGCTGATATGTAGCGGTGTGGCTTACGTGCAGATCAGAGGTCACGATTCTGGCCTTTTCTTCGGCGATCACACCTCGGGTTGACATCTTTCACCTCGGACAAATGGAAAGGAAAATCAAACGAGTTGGACACATTGCACGGAAACTTGGCTCGCAACGATTGCTATCTTTTGAGGAAAAGAATCCAAGTCAAGTGTTTCGATTATCCGGGATCCAAAACCGGCAACTAAGGACGGAACGAGGGTTACAGCGTCGTGGAAGAGTTTGATAGATTTACTGTTGTGGAATGTATCCCACTGCCTAGCTCATCTTCCGCTGATTGCATCAATTGGTTTAAATGAAGATGGTTACTTTTAATAAAACCATTCCAAACTACCTTGGACGATAATTTTCAAGAGTGGATGATTATCACGTAAATCTTCGGTAGGAATGCAAGACCCAACAGATTAGCATCCTAGACGGGAATCCTGGAGATAATGCAATTTCCTGATCGGGGCGAAGGCAGGAATGCGTCGCTGGCATCTGGTTTCTCGGCGATCCTAATCGGTCTTCGACTGATAGACCAAAGCCCCGACAAAGCCACGACAAAAATTCGTCAAAATGCCGACCAAGATCCCACTGCTCTTCCAATTTTCTCTCAGACTCCGGACCACTCTGCCTTCTAGCATCACTTTTTACTGCGATCGGGAAATTTAATTACCTCCTCCCCGGGGTAGCACGCTCTTCCGCTTAGCGTTTCCCGAATAATTATAATTACCGCAAAATAATTTAAATAACTCGTAGTCGCGTTGCGGGCAGGCGAGAAGCGTATAAATAAACAAAAATGGCGTTCGCCGTACGGCACGCACGTTCGATTGCCCGGTGTAATTGCACGTCCAAGATGAATATAATTATAACACTCTCTAACGTAATAACCGAACATCTCGCGGGCAGCGCGTAATCATATCTCTCGTCTCATTGATCCCAAAACGAGCCGTCGGCTTAATCTCCGTCCCGATCACAATTAACCTCGTACATTAACACGCGATCTCCCTCCCCCAGCGCACCCCACCCCGAAATATCGTCCGCTGCCGACGAGTGGACTCCGTGTTGATGTAAACGACCTTAAGAGAAACAATTACCAGATCGCACGGTGTAAAACATTCGTTCGCGTAGCCACGCATTATGAGGTACACGTTCGCTCGCATGTCGGCTAAGAGAGCATCCGCGCGATTATAAATACGTGTCCAATTATTATCGGGCTTCTAATTAATCGGGCGTAATTCGCGGCTGATTCAAGCGTGGCCGGGGCCCGCGAGCACGAAGGACGCGAGATAAGGACGGAGCATGTTGCGAGAGCAATCGGACGATCCATCCACTTGCGCGAAACGAGCGTAGCCCTGTATCGGGCGATTCGATCTAACCGGACTACCGTTCGCCCGGAGTACCATTACAGGTGCACGTACGAGGCGCGCGTCGTAAAAAAATGGCCGCAGGTTCAACAGCGTTTAACTTGATTCGACTTCGCGAGGTTGTTAGCCGAAGCAATAATTCGTGTGAAAACGCGAGACTGATAGCTTCGAAGCAAGCTGGGACGGTTTTGAGGGATCCACACCTGAGGCAGACTTCATGAGGTAGATGAACTTCTTCTGATATTTTTGCAGAACCTCGGTTTAATACTTCTTCTAATTTCCTACTAAATCGAGGGATGAGAGGTGTCAGAATTATGTTCACTTAAGGGGGTACACCACCTTTGAGGTGAAAAATTCGGTTTTTTTGTTCGTGCTCAAATGCTAGTTTGAAGGGTCTACAATGTAATTCCATTCATTAGAATTAGTTCCGAACCTTTCAAACATGTTTTATAGCCGATTCATTAGAAGTGTTCCGAGTTTCATAGAGGTCGTTGGGTATAAGTACAAATATTTGTTGTTTTGACACTCAAGGGCATCACTATCAACATGACTCTACCAGTGCTAGCGATCTTTCAATCTATTCAGACAATACATGATATTCGCACTTTTTCATCGCTATAACGGACCCAAGCTGTTTGGCTTTCCCATAGTGCACCGTGCATTTTTCTCCGCTTTCCCGGGCGGTCGGAACTTCAAAGATATCGAGTAGCTAAGCAACAGGCATTACACATTGTGTGTGTCATCGACAAGACCGGCGCAGAGTACACAATCCTCTGTGGACACTGCATATAGAGACCTGACCGTAGACGGGTTAATTAGCAATTTTTGCTTCCACCGCGTACGCGCTCGCCGTATTTACAGTGTTTTAATTTCAGCTTTATAGAAGTTCCAAGCGCAGATAGTGATCGTTACAGTTGTCCGTTTATATCGGAATGAATACCCACGCTCCAGCGGCCTCGTAAATCAACAATTTTAACTGTCCCGCTTCATTTTTGCCAGCGTGCAATTACAATTTGTTAGACGCAGTTCGTACCAAGGTCGAGCGCGGGAAGTAAACGCGCGGAATTCGATAATGATTGTATAATTGTAGACACAGCCGATGTGCTGGCAAATAAGCCCAAAGTGAACGGACAAATAAAACGACCCGTTTGATACGATTAGATACCGCCAGTTCTGACCCAATACTCCACTTAAAAAGAAACCGACCGGTTAGATTGCACAACTGAAATTGAAATTTATCGTGTGCGCGAATTTCGTCAGACGCAACGGCGTCTGGGCATTGAATGAAGATGGTTTTGGATAAAGCATTGCTCAGTGTCAACAGCCAGCTCATTGCCTTGGGAATGGTTTCCGGGCTGACGCGAGCTCGTCAAAGGTCGTAACGCGACAAAGTAAACAAAGCGAACATTATCATTAGGCAAGTCAGGGAACGCGCGCGAATTCAGTTCCGGGATCGTTTTTTGAGATTGATACAATGTAGATGCCGGCTTAAAAGATTCCTGCGGATTCTTTGGACGGGCTGAAGTATGCTGCGGGGTCACCCCGGGGTTCAAGAGCAAAAGCGCGGCCGAGAGCCGGAACAAAGGCTCGTGGCGACGCCCCGCTGCCCCTAAGATGCATACTCGATATCATCTACTTGTGTTTCTCTGCGTTATGTTTATACCCGCGCATACGTAAGGAGTGTAGTTACCTTGCCACGAAATCTCGGCTATTCTTATCTGCCGTATGCCGCGTTGTGACACATTCCACACTTCTTTAACTCGTAATGTTATGCCCGACGTCTTTACTGCTAGTGGAAATTACCTTTTAGAAGAAGATTTTTGGCACAGGGATGCACTACAAAAACGTAGCCACATCTTGGTCGTTATATTACTAATCAAATTACTAAGTAACCTAATAAAATGAAAAAAATACAAAAAATACAATTTAATTTCTCCTGGAACTACGAGTATTATCTTTTCCAACCACATTTGGCTTTGGTAACTGGAATTTACTTTTATAAGAAGACAACAGGAGATATTTAGAATTTTTGACACATTTTGTGTAAATACTGTGAACAGTTGATGTTAATAGATTGTGGGTTCGTTTGACAAGTAATACAATTTGAAAATCTCTAAGACCCTGCAAAATTAATATCGTTAAATCCACGTTCGACATTAGACTAATCGCACAAAGCGATCGCGTCGAACGAAACGCCGTCACCTTTACGGCTGAACCGATGCTATCAATCGGCGTTCGCTGCACAGCGCCCACTCCATCATCCATCGACAACGCGCGAAACCTTAAAATTAATCAACGAAAGTTGTCCGGCCGTCGCGTTAATTTATGTTAAGTCAAACGAAAGTTCACCCGCGACAGCGTCCTCATGGTTCTCTCACCTTATAAATTACAACTTTACATATTTAAAGGTTATTGATTAGGCCTCGCAGTTAATGCCTTTAATGCCGCAATTGTAATTTGAATATTTAGTTAAGACGGATACACGGCCGCGTCGAAATCACCATCGGTATAAACGTAAACCGCGGCTGTAATTGCGACCTCGATTGCGCGCACTTTCGGCCGTTAATAATGCCGATTCGCCGGTATGTTTCGCGCCCGATAATCGGCGCCAAAACGAACTGAAATCCCAGGCAAAAGTCCAGTTTCAGTGCAGGCGACAAAGTTTTGGTTGATTACCGAAAATACTTAGTCAATAGCCAGTAATAGATGGTCAAGTGAGAATGTACTTTTGGTGATGGTTCTAAATTGACTTGATGAATTTATTGAAAATAATCAGATTTACTGGAATTTGTATTTAAGTTAACATTTTGGAAATTTAATTGTTCGGTGCATAAATCGAGATTAAATTGTTTTTACATTAATAAAATGTGCTTATATTATTTTTTCACATACATCTCCGTTTGTGTGCAGATGTATGTGAGATTTATCAAAGACGTTTATCTTAAAAGCTATACAGTACAAACTCTTTTTTGTAATTTTTGTAGTCAATGTTTGGCTACAACTTTGGATTACTCAGTTATCTGTGCAACTACTCCAACGGAACCGAAAGTTTAAAAAACGTTTGGTGATCGTTTCTATTGCGGTTGTGTGAACGTCCCTGGACGTTTCGACCGTTTTGAAAAACGTGTGTACATCGTTAAATTTCAAGTTTCAAGACAAAGTATCTAAAAAGTTGTCTAAACGATTATGGAAACGTAAGATGGAAGATATGAACAAGAAAGTCTTGTTTACATTTAAGTCTCGTGGCTCAGTGTTAGGACGTCCTCTAGGCACTATGGAGGCTTGGTTCTATTTCGAGTGGAATGTTTTTTAAAGAGAATAAATGTTTCCAAACGTTCTGTAAACGTTCAGGTAATCTTTCTATAATTATTTTTAATAATTACAAATTATTAAAAATAAAACATCGATGATTAAACGTTTCGTGAAACGTTCAGAGACCTTCCCACAATCGGAAATTAGTCGGTTTCCGGAACGTTTATAAAGCGTTTAAAACGTTCAGCAAACTTGTAGACAAAGTTGAACAAACGTTCGCCATACGTTTAGTGAACTTTCGATTCCGTTGGGGTAGATTGTAAGAATGAATAGTATATTAATCGCCGATTCAGCTGTCTTTTCATCAGTTTGATTATCTGCTTCCTAAATTTTACGATATACTTAATAAAGTTAAGAGTTATTTCATAATATTTCTGCTTCAGAAATGTTTTCTTCAGAAACACCATTCATATTTACGGTTGACACATCAGTTAAAATCACTAAACGTTTGGCGAACGTTTGTTTAACGTTGTCTACAGGTTTGTTGATCGTTCTAAACGGTTTATAAACGGTTCCGGGAACCGACTACAGTCAACTCTGTCTCTAAGAGAATTCTGTACAAGAGATTTTCTCTTGTACAGAGATGACGATCAAAATTAAACGAGTATTTATTGACTTATATTCTAGAGAAATGAAATAAGGTATGCGTATAACATTGTAAAATTTCAAATTCAAAAATAATATTAGCACTTGTGAATAATTTTATTTTTCTTACATCAAGAAATTAAATAAAAATTTTAAATAAAATTTTTAGGTTACACGGGAAGGGGTACAAGAGAAACAAGGGAAGGGGTACTGTGTAAGAGAATCTCTGTGTCGAAGAGAACATTTTTGGTCCCGTTCTTTCTCTTACAGACAGAGTTGACTGTAATTTCCGGCTGTGGGAAGTTCTCTGTATGATTCACGAAACGTTTAGTCAATATCACCAAAATTTACGATGTTTCATTTTTAATAATTTTTAATTATTAAAAATAATTATCGGAAGGTTACCTGTACGTTTATAGAACGTTTGGAAACATCTCTTGAAAAAACCATGCCACACGAAATCGACTCAAACCTCCAAAGTGCAAAGAGCACGTCCTAACACTGAACCACGAGACTTAAATGTAAACAAGACTTTCTTGTTCATAACTTCCATCTTACGTTTCCATAAAAATTTAGATAACTTTTTAGACACTTTGTCACCGGAAATTTAACATTGCATAAAAGTTATAAAACGTTCGCAACGTTCCTGCAACGTTCACACAACCGCAATAGAAACCAAAAGTTTTTTGAACTTTCGGTTCCATTGGAGTACTATGTAAATTTCGATTTTCCCTAGGTATGCTAACCCATCACAACAAATAAACAAACACCCTTTCCCTCCTTCAGCACATCCAAACCCGAACGCCTCTCGCAACCCACCGAACCCTCTCTCGAGCGTGTGAGCGCTTCAACTTCGATTCGGAGAAAACGGCGCGGGAAAGCTGGGCCGCGCGTGTCGCCGATCGGGGAAAAGGGCACCGGAATTATCGGGCTATCGTGTCGCTGTCAGTGCGGAGGCTTTAATGCATTCATATTGCATTCCGGGCCCGGGCGCGCTGCACTTGTCGCGTGCAGCGCCGCGTGCGTGTTTATGTGCACGCACACACGCGATCGCGCAGCTAACGATTCGCGCATCGGCGCTCGCCACTTTGTGAACCAGCCGGACGGCGTTTAAGGTTTGCGCGTGCAGATGCGCGGTATGACTCGGGCCGTGCGCTTATTGAAAGCGCGGCAAAAAGTCGGCCGCTCGTAGGCAGTCGGCGCGGATAAAGAGGCGGCGAGCGCCGCTTCGGCGAAATTATGGTAATGTTGCGAGCGAGTCACGAGGATGCTTTTTGCAGCCGGGAGAGTAAGTGGCGGGAAGGTACTGCGGGTAAATTAAGAGCTTATCGGGTTCGGGGGTTTTGTTGATTGATTGTGATGGAGCACTTTTTCGTTGTTTTGCGCTGTTCGATGGGAATGAGTAGTTGTTTGGAGAATTGTTTGCGTTTGTCGATGGCTGGGCTGCGGATTGGAGTGAATTGTTCGGGGAAGGAGAGAGAAGTCGCGGGAAGGGGGGAGAACAAGTTGAAGAAGTTGGTTTTTTGGTTTTTGGGAGATATTTTGACTGGGTTGAGAGAAGGGAGTTGTTATAGTTGAGAAAATGTTTGGTAAAGAAGATATGAAGAAATTACATCGCCGAAATTACGATTAACGACTGAAATGTAATGAAATATAATGAAATAGTTATAAAAAGAAACTTTTTATGGGGTTGGAAGACATTTTTATAATATGGGCCTAGTCGATGATCAATTTGTAGGTTTATATGAAATAAATTTTATAAAAAATAAGTTAGGAGGTTCTATTTTTATTTTAGTATATCTGTCTTTGGACCATCGAGTCAAAGATAAAGCGGAATTGTGTATTAAACATTTTTAAAGCAATATTTTGTATATGATTAGAACGAAAAAATATTAAGGTTGTACAATCGCAAAGAAGTGTAAGTTTAGGGTTTAATAAATTAATCGTTCGGATAGCCTATTTGAATGAAAGCAAACGTTGTATTTTTGTGTGATATTGGTGAACAAGGATAAAATAATTATTTCATCAACTCAATTTTCAAAAACTAAGAAAAAACAAAATTTTTTAACATTTTAATTGTTTTATTTACAAAATTTGTTATGAAAACTATTAAATAGGCAGTAGTAACTTTATAATCTACACAAATATTGCATATTTGTTTTAGGCGAGCGTTCTACGGCAACATATTCACAAAAATGCATGTTTTTGTTTCTATTTTTGTTAATATCTCTAAAACTAGCGACAGAAACTTATTCATTTCGTACACATTTTCCCCGTGACATAATTAATAACATATCCAATTGTCAAAAGATTCTTAATACTTTTTCTCCTGCAAATCTGCGATATTCACATCACATGTGTTAGTTCCCATAAAACTCCATGTATTTTTTGGTTACATCGAACATTTATATCTCAACTTTTGGCGACACAATTTCGCTAAGATTTTGGGAATATAAATAAGTGGTATAAATATGCATTCACTTAAATTTTCATGACTTTCTCAATACTTTTGATTCATGATTGTACAACCTTAATTTTAGTTTCATGTCGGAAATATGTTCTGATTGTTTCTATCTGGGTTTTATAGTATTTTTTAAATGTATCTAATTGTTTCTAATGGAATTTTTCAACTGGGTGACTTTGAAAGTGAAAACGCTATAACGCCACGTATCGCGCGAGTTTCGGCAACAATGAATAGGTGCGAGCGCTTAAACAAATTGCCATAACTTCCTTAAAAATTATGCTTTTTTCGTGCAACTTTTTTAGAAAATATCTTTAGACTCTGATGAACAACTTTCTCAGTTTTTCGAAACTTAAACTTTCCTCGATACTTTTTTGATTCGAACGTACGAGTGCATGAATCGGTACGCCGATCAATTATTTAAGTAATATTAATTGTTTGTCGGAGTATTTCATTTTTACAGTTGGCTTGGATGAAATGTAACGTTCACCAACCCGAAAAACAATCACGGCACGAGCAACCGGCATCAACTTGTGAACAAGCGCGACAGCGGCATGAAAACAGCTGGTCGATCTGCCGTACCGACGGCAGATCAAGTGAGTGTTGAGTTAGTTCACGGGCGTTAGGGAGGTGGCGCGGCAAACCCTTGTGTTTCAAGGTGGGGAGCGAGTTTGCACTTTTGGAAATTGTTGCGACGCGAGATCGAGAGCGAGTTTGCCGTCCAGCTTGCGAACGAGCCTTTTTGGGCTCTATATAAAGGCAAGCGCGAGCCGGAGAGGGCACTACTGATCCAGTGACCGAACAGATCATTTCTCCTGAGGAAAGGAGGTTGGTGCCTGAAGTAAAGCAACAAGTTAAGTCCGATTGAAGCAAATCGATCGCACAGATCGAAGGTACTAATGCGGCTGAAGTAGGCCGTATAAACGGATTTCTTTCTCACGTTTTATGTCGGGAACTCTTGTGTGTAGAATTTAACACGTTATTACGGTTTGAATACAAATAAAAAAAGATATTTGGTATTGATTATTTCATTTATTCTTATCCCTGTGTTTTTTTTGTAATATTGAAAGTCAGTAACGTCTCAGGCTCTTTACAAGTACATTGATTTCGTTAGTTTTGTTGGTTTCGTTAATTTCGTTAGTTTTGTACAGCTTGACAATCTACAAATAAAAAATTGCCGAGTTGCCGATTCTGTTAAGAATATTTATTTTTAAACTTACACTGAAAAAACAACCGGCGCAACTGCTATGCACGCGGAGCAACCGTGGCCCTTTCACTTCTGAGGAACGGCTACTTTGGGGGTAACTGTTGCCCCCAAGTAACAACAGTAAATTAAAACGAAAAACAAAATGAAACAATTACAAAAAGCAACGAAAAACAATTAAAGCAAACAACTAAAACTGTATACATTTCATGATTGTCATGATTGTTAGCAGAACTTTATAACTTTCCTAAACTAATCTTGCATCTCACTCATGAAGCAAGTAGTTAAAGTGAGAGGACCGATTTTCTACGTCGCCGCTCGCGTCCGCCAGGCGGTGCGTTAGTAGGGCGTGATAATTTTTTGACGCATTCACATCTTGCCTCCTTCTTCGTGCATTGAGACGATGCAATCAGGAGAGAGAGAGAGATTCAGTTGGCGTTCGTTCTCCGGTATATAGTGTCACGTCCGCCCTTCGGGGGGCTTTGCCTCGTTGGGTCGCGTCCGCGACCCTTGATTTGGAAACTTTTTTTATCTTTGACAGACGGCGCTGCAAACGGCAAAATGTGTTTTTTTTTAATGAAATTGCAAAGATCATTACATTGATACTGATCATTATTGCTTGAAAATGAGTAACAAACATGACACGTTTGTTCTCCTTTCTTCCCGCCACCCCACAACCCCCCCCCCGGTTGGTTGGTCTGGAGACTCGTGAGTGGCGTACGCAGGTTCACCGTTTTTTGAATTGAA
>JABFPB010001138.1:0-27621 GCA_022817645.1 Ceratoteleas bidentatus | reverse complement strand
GAAACGTTAAATTAATTAAAGACTCTATAATAATAATTATAGTCTGCTAAATTGGTCGAAAAACTTTTTCACTTATATAGGAATTTCGATAAGTCTTATGTCACGTTACTTCAAATACTGCAATATCAGTTGTGATATTTAAACAAATAATTTTAGAGAAGTTAACAAGTCTGATTGAAGTTTACATCTAATTTGTTTTAAGTATCAAAAATCACAATGGAGCGGATGTATAATGAAATTTCTGATATATTCTATCCAAGTGTCTGATCGTCATGACTATAATCAAAGTTCTATAACTAGAAATGACTAGACATTGAACGACTACTGGAAAACAAATTTAGCAATAAGACCGAATTACAATTCCGCAGCAATGTTTGCAAATTTTGATAACATTGTCGAAACATCTTTGACCGTCTCAGACATTCCTATTCTCATTTGTAAGAGTCAAAATTACGTACGATTATGTTCACTGAATTCAAACATCACTCATATTAGCATAAACTGAAGACGACCAAAAACCCCTTAGTGACGTTTCAAATAACCTATTGTGCAACCAGCATTTTTGTTCTTCCATCAGTGTACATTTCGTTACAGTAGGATAGAAATAAATCAATCTTGATTTACATTTGTAACATCATTGTAGTTACCAAACATATGAAAACAATTAGTTCGTGCAACAAGTTTATACTAGTAGTTGCTTACCGCATAACATGTGTTATTTATAGCGATACAAATTTTGTAACTGTAACGATATCGTCCCATATTTATGTATAAATATAAATCGATCCATTTTTAAACATTTTTTCCTTTTTGGACCAACAGCGGGAACTGTTCTTCAGAGAGAAATGTTTTTTAAGAGAAAAAAGATAAAACTGTCTTATTTTTTATTTTAATTTTTAAATAGCATCCTTCCCCAGTTGTATCTCTCAAATTCAACTGACTACCTGTAATGCGATTTTCGATGTATGTGCGTTTCAAAATGTCGCATATAAACTTGCCATGTCGGCACTGAGAAAAATGATCGATTCGTTTAGAAACCATTCATTCTTCCTGATTAATTGACAATGCTACTATGTAACGAGTTCAGTAGTCTTTAATAATCAGGTAGAATATTTTACTAATCGACATTAGTTAAATACGACAGTGATATTATAGGTTATACACCGAGAAAAATCTCATGCTGAAATAACATGAATTCTTGACATACAACATGAAATTCATGTAATTATTGTGCTAACATATTTTTATGTTGTTTTTACAGAAAGATCGCCAAATAACATATTTTTCATGTAAAAATAACACGAAAAAAATACTATGTAAACATACGTTCCTGTATTACCAACATGAAAAACAGTACAAGAATTTTTAGGTTATTATGACACGGTGATTTCTCTCGGTGTAGAAATGTCAATAGAATTGAAGTTTTAGAACTACAACTCAAAAACTGAGTTGTAGTGGGTAGTATGAGTAACTGAGTATGGGTAGATTGAGGTTGGTAAAATTACACACCTGAGGCTAAACGTATGCTTCATTTTCTGTGTTAATCTAATGCACTGTCAAAATATTATAATATTTTGTAATCCGATACGGCTTTTGTGAATTCGAAAGCAGTTACACGTTGTTTACATCAAAACAAAACTCTGTCTTACTTTATCACACATGTCTGACATCAAATGAGAAGTAAGCATAGTTCCATTTATCTACTCAACCCAAATTTGTGGATACAACAATTAATATCAATACACATTCGTATTGCATTTTATTCATTCATCCGTTGTATATACAGAAAAAATAATCTTTGAATAATAACGAAGAAAACATCGATACTTTAGAACGAAGCCTACAATTAAGTCAGTTTTCAAATTTGAACTTGATTCTGGTCTAAAAAAACTAAATTTTAACTAAATTTTATTCATTTATAGTTTTGTTTTTTTACTGATTCCGTCAGTTGGCCAAACGAAATATGACCACTACGGATTTTTTACTGACGATTATCGTACATTTAACTGACGATTTTTCTTAGTGGAGTTATTAACATAACCACAATGATTCACAATTGTCAAACCACTGAATTTGTTTACGCACCCTTATCCCCCCTCCTTTCCACCCACCATCTACATTAAATGAGGCGCTTTCTTGAGCGCCTATAAGACCGGTGAAAGCGGCAGCATGTCCTCCAGACTGCTGCACAGTCTGACAGCGATAACAACATTAGTAACTTTCGTCCGAGGCTCGACTTGAACCGCCACAAGCTCCCCGCTGCCGCAATAATCGTCGATAATTCAATGTAATTTCGATCGGGCCACTTCCCAGTTGACGTGTGTTCGCTAGTTATTCGGTCCATGTGAGTTAGATGTAAATTCGGTTTCCTCGGCCGTATCGTTTCCCCGCGTATAGTTCTAATCGCAGTGAACATGAAGATCGTCTTCGTCTGTTGCCTCGCCGTGTACTTTTTGGGATGTTTTGTGTCAGGATATCCGCAGGAACCGACGATATCAGGTAAGATTAATTTACTGTATCCTAAGTTATCTAATGAAGAGAACTGGGTTCAAAACAGGAAATGTTTTCTAATTCGATCTTAATCAGATGTGGTTGTAAGAATGGACCTGGTGATAAAACGATTGTGATCAGTAAACAAATGAGGGAGCAATTAAAGCGTTGAAATTAAAATTTTTTTGATAAAGTTTTGACATGAAAACATATAATTTAACGGCATATTTAGGGGTATAAATTATTAGTATAAATTATTGTACTAATAATTTATTATAATTAGAGTATAAATTATTCAAAACAATATTATTCTAGTTTTTATAACAAAAAATATTAACAATTTTTTCTCGTAATTTGACATTTAAATTATATCTTTTTAAGTCTTTTTTACATTTATCTCCATTTGCAATCGAAAATTTAAACTATCCAAAAAAATTATGCAAACAAAACCGATTGTTCTCCAAATCCCAGAAAACACTACTTCTGAATAAAACCGAATGCGCCTTCACGTAAGATTAATCATCCGAGACAACAGCGGGCAAGAAAGGTCTAAATTACAGGCTCACTCGACTTTTTCCTGGGAAACTTGGTTGCCTCGGCAATTTGTCGTAACGTTCGCCCGTTTACCCGGATCGTGTGTCGAAGTCATCGAAACGCAATCCCGGGGCAAATCGCGCCGGCGCCTTATTTGCATTAAATCAGTCCTTCGCAAATAAAGGCAGCGCGGTGACATTTAAAAATGCGTTCACCGTACGCGCAATTTTTGCGTCCATTATCTGCGGCATCTAGTGGGAAACAGTTTTCGCGTGAACTTTGCGCGAAAAAAGCGCGATGTTCGCCGAAATGCCAGGCCCCGTATCGGTTCCGTTATCGCTTGATTGATATTTAATTAACGCCGATGACTCGGGCCCCGAGGAACTGAAACTTTGTTTCGTCGATGCTAAAGTTCACGGCTGATACTTGCACAATGCATCGAGCCGTGCATGAGAACTCGTTACTACTCGCGTGCTTCGCGAGTCGCAGCAAATTATTATCATCGTGAATCGATCAGCCGAGTCAAGCTCACGTTTTTGAACTTAAAGACACGTCAAAACGTAATCATAAAAGTTTATTAACAGCGCGGCAAAGCGCCGTAAGGTCAAGTCGCGCAATTGCCTGCCATTTTGCTATTCCGTCGCTTGTAATCCATTTTACACGGAGACGTGGCGAAACGTTTCGGAGGCAATCTTTTTCCTAATTTTTTTCTTTTTGTTTTTCACTTTTCACGTTTTCTTGACGTTTCTCGGTTATTCTGAGGTTGAAAATTTATGTTAAAATATTTGTTAAAACATTTTATTAAGTAAAAGTATTATTAAATATTAATCGCTTATATTTATCAATAAATATATACGTAAATATACATTAAATACATTTTATCTGTAATCATATATATTTAGGAATGTATTTTTTCAATGCATGCTGTCTCAATTAACTTGAGATACATCGCGCGGACAATTATGCCACTTGACCCCGTTCCGTGGTAAAAATGTGGAATCCACATCTCGCATACGCGTTTCTTCACCGGTTATTTAATAAAGCCGCCGTGATTACCCGCCTGAGCATATCGCTCAGGGCGCTCTAACCTCACTCATTAGCCCGATCTTCCCTCGCGGACGAACGTGCAAATTCGTTATTTATATTCTCGCGGCTCGTTATTCTTGCGACATTAGCGTTTCGGGGACTGCGCGTTGCGACAGCACTTCCTTCTGCAGACGGCTAATCTTCGCAATCTCTGGGAAAAGACGGGAGACAAAACGTAATGATATTCGGGATTGTTATGATTTTTCTGTCTTTTGGCCGATTGTGTAACAGAGTTGCACAAAGTTGCGCGAAAGATTCACTTAGTTAAATTGTATCGGATTGAGGGTCCTTTTTTTTAAGTAAAAAAGAAATGATAAATACTTTACTTGATTTCAATTGATCATAATTTGCTATGGAATATAAACAAATGGGAATTGAATTAAAGACGATCAATTAATCAATTCATTGAAGTCAGAGCTTTTAACCAATGTTTATTAAAATAATTTTCACCCTGGCAATCGCGTTACATCGTAATTACATGTATTAATTCGTATTTTTCAAAATTGTTTTTTTGTTTTGTTTGTTTGTTTTTTTTTTTATAATAAGCGTATAAGTGATACAAGAAATATTATTACCGACATTTAATTTTATTCACATTTTAATTGTTTTCATTTATCCCCTTGCCTTAGACTCAATTTTATGTCTACCGTTTTTTGTCTCGCGCTCGTCCGAAGTCAACACTACCCGATTCAGCGATTAATCCGCGAACTGTCGCGATAATGACTGCCCTTTTGTTCGACTGAAACATGACACGTTCGGTGCCAAGTCGGCAATAAGGAGGTACCGTTCGTTCGCCGGTAACGAGCACTGAAAATCGTTAATTAGCTTGTCGCTTTGCGGGACGATTAATCGAAGGTGAAAAGCCCTTTTAGGCGCACGATTGTCCACCTTTGTCTCGGAGCGATCTAGATCCGCAAACGAAAGGTCGGCGTTTATTGAGTTATCAAACGTTTCGCCGGCTATTAATTGGCGCTCGTTACCGTCGAGAAAAAATCGCGGTCACAATTCGTTCTCGTCGCACTGAAAAGACACGATTTGGCAATCGTTGCGAAACGGCGAAGGTCGCGATTCGCGCGATTGGACGACAAATTGAACGATGATTTACGCGCGTCGCGCCCGGCACGATAAATCACGACTTTTGCGCACGGGAAATCGCTGGCGGAATCAATCATGCGTTTTTTCGCCACGTTCATAAACATTGTCATCGATAGCGCCGCAAAAACCATAAACGCGCTAAAAGGCGGCGTTAATCATAATATTAGTTGTCTGCTTGAAAGGGGAAATGGCGCAATGGTAATCGCGCGTGGTGTATTCAATCAAAAGACACGCTCGGTGTGCGCTCAATGACGACCGAGGGAAAAAATTAATGTTATTACGCCGCGAGACTATCCGCTTCCTCCGGCATGGGGAATGATCGTTGATGTTTGACATTCTTTGGCAGTTGTTGAGATTCAAGGTAAATAGTAGAAATGGTAAATAGTAGAGTTTTGGTCAAATAATGATTAGCTGGAAAAATTAATATTAGATGCAATTGGGATTACTACATATTTGACATCGTTTGGATATGAACCATATATACCATACTCTATATTATATATATACAAGATAGAAATTAAAATGGAATTCATTTAACACATATTATTAATCATTCATTTGTTTTCATTTGTAGACGGGGATAAAAAAGTTTTATTTTTTACATGATTTATTTGTCTCTAACCTACAAAGGTTCCTCGGAGTAAACAGTTGACTCGAGCCAATTAAAGTCAAGGACAACATTGTTTCTCGTTCTAATCTAAAGTTTTCTGAAGGTATACTGAGTCAACTTTTAATTTCCCTCGTTTATTTCCTATCATGAACGCATTCAACTTCATATCCATTTAACTATGATTGAAAGATTCATTGATCCAGACTTGAAAGTGACAATGTGTAACACTTTTACAGCTTTTGCCACATAAGATACTTTGTATGTCAAAATCGCGATGTAATACTTACCAAAAAGTGGGTATCCGTGTACTTTTAGATAAAAAATTACAACTACAAACTTTCACTGAAATGACTCCCTTAACTTCAAAGATTATACTTTAAATCTACCAACAATCTTTTCCAATACGTTGAAAACCCCAAAAAAGTTACCTTCGAAGAAAGTTTCCTGCTCCCTGTTGGATATTCATCTCATTCAATCTCGATTCCATTCGTTTAAATAATCCTCAACTCTTTTTACCGCTGCTCCAAATATCGTCCAGATTAGTCCCACAAGCTCTTTCAACTCCAATATTCAAATTCAATGACAAGCTATTAAAAAGGCCCGCGACCCAGATCGGGCGATCCCCCCGCTGATCAGAGAAGGTTGTTTTGACTCCGTCTGGAGCGGCGTAAATAATGGCGCGAATATTGCAGAATGTTGTCGGAATCACGTGCCGCACGTGAGCCGTTGGCCCGGTGCACGTGCCGCGCCACGCGCGTCGCGCGATTATACGGGAGATAGCGCGCGCAGCATCCGTCGGCCTTAAAGTCCACGCAAACCGGTGTTTAACTCGGGAAAAAGTGTGACAAAGTCACGCGCGCACACGCGAGTTAACGACCGCGCCGCGAATCCGATTCACGCGATCGAACGCGCAGCTGCCGCATCGCCTCTAAATGACATTGAAAATTGGAACTTTTCTTGGGAATCGGCATCTTTGATTAATATGAAACTTCAAACTTAAGTTTCTGAAATGATAAAGTCTGAAACTTTTCGAAGTTTTGAAATTTCAGAACTTCTAAGTATTAAATTACTAACATTCGAAAGCTGGGATTAAAATACGACGTAACATCGGATTTTCGTTGATTGTTGAACTTTGAAGAATCGAAGTTTGCTCTAAAGTTTTCGCAGGTTTAAAAAATTTGAAGTTTCGACTATTACGAGCTTTCAAAAGTGTCAAAGATTTAGCAGTTTTACAGTTTCAGATACGAGTTTTCTATTGTCAATGTATATGAAATGTCAATGTTTTTAGAATATGAATGAAAAAAGTTCTAATTTGGTAACCTCGAGAACTTCAAATAATTCGAAACATTCCAAATATTCAACAATTTAAAACTCTTTAAAACTTCTAAAATCTGTAACAACTCCAAAAATGTTTGAAATAAATTCAAATAACTCGAAATGCCGGCGTTAAAATCGCCAGGGGGCTCTTTAACTGCTATTGACATTGATTGCCGGCGATACGGTTTGCGCAATTTCCCGAGAAAATCTTTTGCGAAAACGACTGCGAAATGTTACGGAAAATGCGATAGATGAATTACAAAGTGAATGCGAGTCGTTCGGTGATAAACGAGGCTACTCTGCACCATGCGGCTGTGTTGACGTTATGAATTATGCTCTTATATTTTTCAGTTCGGGAAAATTGAAAATACACTTTGTTAGTTATCACGCATTAGAATGAAGTCAGCATAATTATGCAAAAATTTCTTCCGGCAGTCGATAACGACGGTGTGAAACCCAGTGAGATTAATTTCGCGCGACAAATGGGGAGGGGGGTTCTTTATGGGGAGTTTTATGGGAGGAATTAAGATGCGTGCGATAAATGTATTTTTTTATTTCACTCCGTAGAGAGGCGGTAAAGTTTTCGCGAAACGATGTTGGTTTGAAGTTCATTTGATTTGATTAAACAGGGAACGTCGGCGTATAATGATGAGAAGTTGATTAGTTTTCGTCGCAGTAAAACTAAATTATTCTCGCCTTATACACCCGTGAGAAATAAGTTATCTCCTTAAATAGTAATAATCAGGGAAACGTGTAACGCTAGGATTCGAAGAGTGAGGGAGTAGATGTTTTTCGAATATCTCTTTTCTAAAAGAAAGACTGCGTTTTGCAACGTTTATGAATATAATAGTAACTTTCAATGAGTAATCGAACAAAGTAATTGTCAAGTGCAGTGAGTACACTCTCGAAACATTATTAATGCAATTTTTGGTTTTTTATCACATTAATACGAAGCCATTAATTTCCCGAGAGTGAAAAAAACGGAATTATTATTGACGCTAATTAATATCTATTATTATTTAATATCTGTACTTCTACAAGACTTTATGCCTCTCACAGTTTTAACGCTGTGTTAACAAGTTTTAAGTCGCCTGATAACATCTAAAGAGTAATAAGAAGGTTGACCAATTAGTTGAGGCTGTAATCGCGTGTCACTACAATCATACCGAGACGAAATTGCGATTGTTCATTCAGTATTTTTTATTATTACCTAATTTAATTTAGAAATCAAAACCTGTTTAGATACCCCGAAAAACTATTTGCAATTCTAATACAGTTTTACTATATACTGTTTATGCATTTTGAATATCATTGCATACCTCGTCCGTGCACAGAATTAAATGCTCATTTCATGCTTTTATTGTTACATCCAAATCCCATCCATTACCTTCGCAATTCTTTTCACAACGTATGTGTCCGTTAAGGCCGCGGTGCATAAATTCAATCGGACAAATATCACAATTTACAACGCAATAAACCACAATCATTATTGCCGTAGCGTTCAGCCTGAAAAGAATGAAATCGTTACATTCACTCCCTCGATTCGTCGACGATTGATTACTAATCGATTGACAGTGGTCTATGGTTTTTGCGCGATCCCTGGTCGCTCTCAACTTTATCGGTTTCTCGATCTCGCAAAGGACGTTATCAACCGGCAACGTGAAAAACGACGAGCGAAGCCACATTCCGACCTCAAATAATGAATTACGCGAAAGGTTGCTGGCGACATCTAGCGCCGATTGTAAAATTACGAAAATTATGAACGCAGCTCTGCGCTCGCGCCAACCGTTAATTAGCGCTTTTATAATTACTGATAATGCGAATAAACATGCGAACGAATGGTCGCAATAAAAGTTCCGATCTTCGATGACGTTCTAAGTACGCCGATCAAAATCGCCGCCGCTTTTTATGGACTCGATTTTATGCCATAACTTGCGCTTTCGTCATACGAACTTTTGCGCTCGCTTTTGATCATTATTATGATGATTTGCGCTTCCCCCCGCGTACCTCGCTAATTGCGACAATCGTATAAAATTTAGTTTACGACTGACGGTTTTCCGCCGGCGATTAATCCAAGCGTTATTTGTTTGTTTGCGGGCATTTTGTAAGCGCTGGAACAATATGGCACGCGGTGTTTTGAAATGATGGGTGCATGGGAGATGAGTCAAGTTATTTAAATCGGTTATTGAAGAAGCCACGACACGTAGGCACAAAGCCATTATGCAAGCTATCTTTGAAGTTTCGATTTTGCAACAAGCGCGTTCATTATTCCTTCGGACACTTTTTCCAATTACATTTCCATTATTTTCTGCGATATTAATTTCATATTATTAGCACGCCGGTTTAATGGGTCGCCGTGATTAGAGGCGCATTCTTCCCCGCCCGACACCTCGAGCGAGAAGCACCATTGTCTAATCGAGGCAGCGAACAATTGCAACGGAAAACGATACTTGCGCCTAGGTGTTCCAGATAGAGGTTCTCGGTTCAGTTCGCCTACATGAAAAAATTATGTAGTTGGAAATCACAGTCAAATTTACATTCGATTAAAGTGTTTTTGCATTTTAGCATTGTAAATTTCAGCAAAAATTTGATGGAGAATACAAAGTCGCTGTACGATTAACTCATTCCCTGCTATAAGGATACAGAAAAATTCGTTTTTGTATCCTTCTGAATCTTTATAACAGGAAATGAGTTAATATGCGGTTTCTATTACGGAAAATGTTTTACAAATTACTTATGATTTGAATGAACAAAAGCTAAAACTCTATATTCTCCAACTACAGGATTGTTTGTTAAATTTTGAAGAATCTAAAACAATTCTTTTCTTAATTTTATTCAAATTTTTTAGATAGAAATTGTTTATATTAAATTGTTTATATTAAGAGTTGCACATTAAATCATAAGACCTACTGTAAAATTATAGTAGGTCTTATGATTTCTGAATACGTTTTCCAAATTTTACTGTAATCCGATAGAAAAGTCTTTCAATCAACCGACCGGCCAAAAAAAACTTACTGAAAATACCAGACAAGTCTCTTAACGCAATAATTGCCACGTTTGCCCTTAAACCGAACCCATTCGTCGTTCGACCAAATCAGTGCGCAATTCTTTCGCACCACTTTTCGAGCCGTTCAATCCACTTTCCTTTTCAACATTATCATCCGCTCTTTCCGCTCGAAAAAAATGAATGTTTATGTATGATGCCGTTGTTGCATTTCCAATTCGAAAAATGACTAAGCGCCCCCTGTCGACCTAAACCTGACGAAACCGGGCGCGCGCATTAATGCGCCGGCAAAAAGTGAACGCCGGCCGGCGTTTGCGCGCGAAATTTCGTCGTTTCTCCGGGCGAGACTTGTGAAAACAACAGCGGCGCAATGGCTCACGAGCCGATTTGATTTAAACGTCAACTTTCTACGCGAAATGTCGTTGGTCGAGTCGCGCGCATTGCCGAGCAAGTTGGCGCGCGATTCGCCGGCGAATATGGCGATGCCCGGGCTGCCCCAGAGGGCCCACGGCTTGCGCCAGTTCGGAGCAATTAACATCGCCGAGCCGGTCCGCGCGCCTTTTTCGGGGTCCCGAGGCACTTTTCTCGTTTCCTCGTTCACTTTTCCGCGGCCTTTTCCACGCCGCTCGCTTTCGCATTTTTCCTCATGCATTATTGCTGAACCCGTTCTTTTACTCTTATTTTGGCAAAACGATTTTATGAATTGTTTTTTTTTTCATTGTAAGGTTTTAAACAACGGCAACCTTTGTTGGAGATGTCGGTGCGACAGTTTGACCGGGGTTGTCTCACAGTGAAATGTTTTTCATACTTTTCTAATCAAGATCGAAGATCATAACAAGCTCAGAATTTGCGATTGCATGTAGATTTTTCAATGATTATTTTGAAAAGCCGAATAGTCTTTGCTGAGATTTAAACTCACGGCCAGTAAAAACTTCAGTTTTTTTAATGACTGACTGAAAAATGTTGAAAAATGTTGAAAATGTTGAATATGTATACAATAAGCTCGCCTAGAGTTCACATCATGAGTAACTTCACACGATGTGAACTCTAGGGGAGCTTATTGTGAATTTCGATGTCGTCTGGGTTCATTCCACCTGTCGCAGCGTAATTAAATTACATAACTTATAATAATGGCGAGTTCAATTACACTAAGAGTCGGTATCTTTCAATTTCATTGCTTAATGCATTATTGAATTCCACGGAGTAATTTAAGGTATCTAATAATACGATTTGTCAAGCGTAATGATACGTATTTTCCATGAATTCATAAAACGGCGTGGCCAGTTTATCTAACGCGACGGCCGCTTACGAGTTCGTGAGATAATTAATTTATTGGCGGCAGATAACAATCATTATGGCACTTTGCATTAATTGTTGTTCAGTGTTCCAGTTATTGGAGACGGAGAAACACTTGCTACAAAGTTGAAGCTCGACCTTAAATCACCGGCAATTACGAAAAGTACAGCGTTTTCGAAAAGGTCAGGGAACGAATTCATCGCGATTTTTCTCGAGACGGCATATTCAAAATTGCTATTACTTAAATGTCTTTGGGCGTAAATATCGCGGGACCGTTTAGCGAAAATCCTCGACTGTAAATAAAGTGTCAGACAAGAACAGCAATTTGCAATGCAAAAAGGCTGCAAGTTTATTGCAATTTCGCACTCTCAATTTTGGAAAATTAAGTGATCTCATACAAAAATTTCAAATGGCATCGACCAATCAATTTAAATTTATTACTATACGAAAAAAAGTTTAATCTGTTACTATACGAACATGATACAAATCCTAATTCCGAATTAACAGAAAAATATTATTTTTGAACTATTTAAATTCATAACTTTACCATCGATAAATACATGGTAATTGCTTCGTTTTGTATCGACATAGTCCCCAGCCCTTATTTGGGTCAAGTAGTCGGCAGTGCGCAAACTCGGGCATTACTTTATCATTATCCTTCTAATTGTGAATCGTCTACACGGTGAAACCGGGAATGACCGTGTTCGCGGTTTCTGAATCGCGCCAGACACCCGCGTTGGCTCTGCTTTCTAATATTTCACGTGCCGTTTTTCCTTCGTGCCAGCACACGCGCGTATCGCACAGTCAAGTGAAAAATAACGAAAGTTCCGTACAAAGGCAACACGAATCTTTATTTCGCGAGGAGCATTCAACGACCGCGAAAGCCCGGAGTGCAAATTACATAAGCTGATCGTCGTCACGTAACGGAACCAAACTGAAAAATGAATTCGTTTCCGATCTACGGAACAGTGGCAATCATATTTCTCTCGAATATAATAATATAATAAGAACCGAATGTATACGATTTTGATCGAAAGACGGTTTAAAAACAAAATGTGAGAAAAAGCGGTCTCATAATATGTATCTGTTAGAGATATAACAAAATTATGCGATACAAAACTACTGTAGTTTTAGTAATTTTTCACTGTGTTTTCATGTGTGTTTTTCAACAAAAACATCGATTCAACTAATTATATTGAGATAGTGAAGAAATGAAATGATTATGTTATGGGAATTTTTTTGCCATGTACATTTTAATTTTATTACATTATCAGCGAATAATCAAGTGTCTTAATAGCCCTGCTGCGTTTGAATTATTACAATTACTACGGCACGGAGTAATCAAAATATGCGAGCGAAATTTTCGACGGTGGCATGTCAAAGCTGCGGTAAAGTTTTGTTGTAAATAGTGCCAAGGCTCAATTCACGTGCACGTGAGCGTGGAGCAAGTCGACTCGCGAATGCACGTGACATTGCACGGCGTATGACGAAGTCACGTGTAAGAACACACACCGGACGATGTGTTTGCGTTTGCACGCTCGACGTGCGTTCCTAGTATCAATAGGAAAGGAGAACGTATGATGCCGCGGCGAACCTGCGGCTGTTATTCTTAAATATGGCTAAAACACACGTTGCCGAGTCGCGCGAGCGCGATATTTATATTTCAGCAGCGTGTAATTATGGCAAACTCAGCTCCGAGCGTAAAACCGCGCGGCCACACGGACACGTATACAATATCCATAAAATTTGTGAAATCGCCGTTTCCATCGGCGATTATTACTTTATCGCTTTATTTAATTGCAATTGCTAATTACCGAGGAAACTGTCCAATTCGTCAGGAAAAATGGGAAGAGGGTGGGGAAAGAATGGAATTTTTGTGGGAAACAGTTCGTGCTGCGAGAGAGTTGGCTGGTAGAGTTGTTTTGAACTTGATCGAATGATTCTGGTTCTCGTGGCTGAAACTGGTATTTGGCGTTGGGATGTAATTTAATATTATTCTATGATGTCAGTCAAGAAATATGACCGTTGTAGTATTTGAGAATCTAGTTGATATATAATTTTGATTTGGATTGTGTATCGGAAGCAATCTTCCAAAAAGATTGCTTGAAAAGAAGGCCCGTTAAGAAATAAAATGTCTTTCTAATAGAAATAGTATAGATCGAAAAAAGGCGCTAGGTAGACTATTTCGTTCGTGCGAACGATATCTTTTGTCCAACCTGCACAAAAATGAACAAAAAATTGTATCTGTATACATGGAGCAAAGTTATTCATTGACACTCTTGGACGCAAAATGAGCGAGGGGAAACGCGCTCATTTTTTACAACTACAATTTACTTGGTTGTAAAAAATTGTAGTTGCCAAAATCTCAGATGTTCCCAATTATATTATTATTTTTTTATATTCTTTTCTTATGAAGATTTTATTATATTAGTGAGGATTTTTGGGGGATTTTAACACGGGTTGAGATATTAAGATATAGATTATGTACCGTAAATTTGATAAATTAATCTTCTAACAATAGTTAAATAACCGTCATTTAGACGAAGAAAAGTAGGTTTAGTTTTTTGGGTTACAGTAGTTAAATGTGATTTAGTTACGGCACATACATATTACAACATATGCAGTATACATCGTCACGTTATTTATTTACTATAGGTAGAAAACCGATTGCTGAAAGCGGCATTTTCATAGAGCTAGACCGTGATAGATGTAGCTTCAATGGGGAAATGTTGCGGTTAGGTCAAATAACTACAATTCATTAAACGAATACTTTAACGAATAATTATAACTGTTATTTCTACACTAGACCTAAATAAATTTACTCCATCTTCCAGAGTAAGAAGATTCCTCTATAACTGTGTACCCTAACCCAAACTTTTATTTCGACGAATACCAACTTTCCTCCTAACTTAGCTCCACTGACATTAACTGGTCGCGATTTGTTTAAGAGCACACGTGACATTCAATGTAATATGCAAATGTTGTAGAAAAGGTAGCATACTTGTAGAAATTCTACGTTACACCGTATATAACATAATCTAAATATATAAATATCTCGTTTACATTTTATGTGAACAAGCTTTGCGTATCGTTTCATTCAAATAAATAAAACAAAAGGAACGTAACCGAGTGGGACCTACCAACTTAATCGTTGCTCGGTTCTTAAAAATGAATCGCTGAAATGGCGAATAAATTCTGGTAACCCAATCCCGAAAGCGATGTTAGTTGTGGAAAAGTTCTGGTTACAAGTTGCGCGGGATCGACACCCAGACGAGAATAGCGCGCCGCTTTCGAGCCGAGCACAGTAATTTCTCAAATGGCAACTTTGGCTCACGTATCATTACATTGTGTCCATGGTGTACGCGCGTGCGATCATACACTTGGGCCCGCTGTTCGTACAAACCGTTTCAAAACTGCTCTCAGTTTACTTCTATCAAATTAGCATAATCGTGGCACGACGCTCGCATTAACGTTGCGCAATGGCGGCGTCGTTTTTCAACAATCATTGGGCTCGTTGCTCCCAAGTCCGATTGCGAAATCGGTGCCTGCACATCAATTGCACGTCAAATCTGGCTATTATCGAGTCGAGTTGCGTCAAAAAGTAATCCGACTGTTTCCAGTAATTATCAGTTGCGAAGCGACGCCGAACCGTTATGACTTCGATCATTCTGATCGTAGGTGATGATCTATCGTGCAAATTCGTGGTATTGTGGAAAGTGCAAAAAGAGAAATTTTAATTTTAATTTCAAACTTCGCGCGAATTCGGAATGCAATTTAGTGCAAAAAACCTAAATTTAATTATATTATTCTGAAAATAATTTAATCAAAATAATGTCGAAATGGAATTGAACAAACTTTTATCTCGATATCTTTCAACTCGATCATTTAGTTATTGCAACTCGGACTATTTTTCTCAGTGTATACTTTCAGAATTTCGTTCATCTTAAATTATGCACGGTTCGTCAAAATGTTGGGTAATTTGGAGCAAAGAACTCCCATTTATTAAATTGTGGTTTCTACGTTAAACTCGCGGAAAAGCTACTGGAGAACGTTCGAAACCACCAATTTCACCACTGCCATTGTTTTTGCCGCGGAGCGTACGTGCGAAAAGTGCTGAAATTCTCTTATATTTGCGTTGAGAAACCGATATTTATTTCGCCGTTGCGACAGCGTTCGCGCGCGTCATAGTAAAACATTAGGCCTACTCCCTCCGAAAATTAACGTAATTTATACTGCGTTCTAAAATCGCGCGTCCAATTACGTGAGCTTTAATAGCGATTCGGGGATAGGATCGGTTGAATCGTAAAAGTGCGAAACCGCGATGGATGAAAAATGACGGAACAATAAACCCGCGGTTGGGATAATGGAAATGACCTGGTCGTCCGTTTCGTCATCTCGATCATGCACTTTTGGCATAACAATGCCAGTCGCTCTGGCGCAACAAATCATCTCTAAAGCCCAGCCTTTGCATCGATGGGTTACACCCAAGAAAGCGTTTGTTTTAGCATTTTAAAATTATTATATTAAAACCGCATTGTTTTTGCATTGCACAATTGCCAATTCAATAAAGTTGCAGTTTCGAGTCGTACATTTTTTGGTTAGGAGAACAATGTAAATGTCACTGAATCGAAAGAAATACATTTCTTCAAACCAATTAAAAAAATTCTTATTGTTTTTTAACAGTTTTGAAAAAGTTGTTCATTTAACTTCGAGCGATATCCGGGAAACTATCGACACGATTAAGTCCGTGTAATGGATTTCTTTGAAACGTGCTTCGATCGTACACGACGTCGATAGGGGATCGAACCGCGAAGATGCATTGAATAGGTTATTGCACAGTCAAATAATGTGGGGAAATCGAGGTGAAATTGCCGAGGTTCGCCGGGCGAAAGAATGTCCGGATCGTCGGAGAGATCAATCCTTGTAACGCGATGAAGTATTTATGTGTACGGCTATGACGAGGCGCTTCATTGTGTGGAGCAATGGACTTGAATTAGGATGACGGCGCCGCATACCCAAACCGTTTATGGTTGCGATCGAACCGCGGTGACGCAATTTGACTGAATACCGAGTTAGGTCGGGATCGATTGAGTCGTCCTTTGTTAATAAGATAATTGATATTAACAAACACGATAGTGATAGTTTCGTTCGCTGCATTCGAAGTCTGATCGGTAAATAATGTCTGGCGTTTTGGTGCCTTAAAGGTTATCCGGATTTCTTCGACGGGCGATAAGGTTTATTACGAGGAGTTTGTTATAGCGATTGTTAAATTAAATTCAAATGCAAGATTTTCAGGTGTTTACGTCAATCGAATAAAGATAAATCGAATCGGCAATTAACGGTTTGGCAGCTGAAATTGGAAAATGATCTCTCGAGTTTATTCAGCTCGTATTCATTAGTGCAAATTCTTCTTAGATTATTCTGATTACACCAGCAAATCGGCAACTCGAAATTTTATTCTCGGTGGGATCGTCAGGGAGTGTATTCTAATGAGTGCATAAAATGGTTACGAATGCGTGAGTCCCACTTCGAAATGTAACTCGTCATTCGTGGGTTTCATGACATTGTCAAACGGTGTACATTACAGAGATGTAGGGTAAGGTAACACCTTTTATATTCCAAAGAAATTTCACATTGAGATTGTTCTCTTTGTACATTAGGATCGAGTGAAATTTCCCGACCGTTTTTTATGTGAAGATTCGGTGTCCGATACGTCGACTTAAAAGTATGATTTATGAACCTCAGTATTTTGTTAGCACTAATAATGGAATAATGTTCTATTCATAACGAATTCTGATTTCTTAGTGCAGAAAAAGTAAACGCGGTTTTCAACTGAAGCAGAACTTGTACCACATACATTACATATGCAGACAAATTGCTTGATGCATATTTATATCTAAAAGGCTGCTAAGTGAACTATAGAAGGATAGGAAGCAAGATATTTTCTGGCTGAAAACTTTCATTTTCGAAAATCATCAGACCAATTAACATGCACTTTTCAGACTCCCGAATGCCCGTATTAAATGGTCAACACAAAGTACAATGACCGCGCATGCGCAAGCACGTGTGTAGGGAGCACATGCTCCCTTTCTCTTAACCTCTCTAGCATGTAGCATTCGAGGGAAGGACGGCTACCAGCTATGTAATCATTTTGGTATCGAAACGCGCGCAACACCGCAACTCCGTTTCGCTTATCGCCAACACCCAAAATCCTAGTCTACGATCGTCGATCGTTAAGCAGATCAAACCGGCACAACGACGTCATTCAGGGCCTACTTCTTTCCCGTTCGCTAGTATTCCCCTGAGAAATCGCTTTTCACTTTATATTGTTTTCAATTACTTCCGTCTCGGCGACGTAACCGAATTTCTATGCACAATTCACATTCAACGGGAAAGAGTCATTTGCCTAATAGGGTCGAAAAATGAGTTCGCGCATCGAATAAGTTATCTAGCGTAATTATGGTAAGTTATTGTGCAATTTACAAAAATTGTGGAAAGTCGCCGGGATTGTCTGAGATTTCATGTTTAATGGGGAAATGCTTGATTGGGTGTTACGTGGTGCGCGGAATGTTTATGTTCGTTGCAGATATTTTAGACTGGTATAATTGTAACAATTATTGAGGCATTATTCGCTATCGTTTTATAATAGCTTTTTTATTTTGTAACAGTAATTTAAAATGTTGTAGTTTGACGCTGCAATTTGTTAAAGTGTTTCATTCATTGGTTATATAAATAAAATATTGAAAATTCGATATGATTTTTTTGATAATGAAAATCGGTGTGTAGTTTAAATTGAAAAATACTGTTAAATAAAATTTCATTTGTCTTGAAAATAAAATCAAAACTGGTTTCAAAGGTTTTCAGTAGTAAATGTACTGCAGAAAATAGACAGAAAAAATTATTTGTTTCAAAGTGCATCGCGAGGAAAAATGCCATGTTGATATAACATTTACATACACTATTGAATCGATAAGTCAGTAGGGCGTATCGTACAATAAGATAGTAAAAATAATTTATTTGATAATAAAAACCGATTGCAAAAGCCTAGAGACAAGCATTTGTTTACGAGAAGAGCTGATGTAATACTTAAAAAATTTCCCATATTCCAAAAGCAAACTTAGATCTTTAACGCGGATTTGATGAGTTGTAACTTTAGTAACTTTAGACGTTAGTCATTAAAAAGACACTAACAAAAAATGCTACATGCATTTTTTATCAGAAAATACTTTCTCTTCAAAAAGCGAACCAATAACACTTTTTCCAAACGTCTTCAAATAATAAAACTCATTCTTACACAATACAAATAATACAGTTACTTTCTCAGCTGATCTTTAAATACTAATCTCAAATCTTTGTAAATTTCAAATACCTCATCCTTTTCTTTTTTGAATATTTCTATGACATCCATCATAAATCCTACTCACACTTATTCCGCACATTTTTTTTAACACGTCTTGCGTTAAAATTTGTCTTCTACAATATCAGAATCTCGCCGTAAATATCTCCAGGCTCACATACGTTAAACCCCCGGCTACTTTCTGCCCATGCAATCTCAGATAACCCAAGACAAATTGTCCAATCGTGTTGCTGGCGATCTCGGTTTATCAGTTGGCAAAACGACACCGCTCGAATCATATCTGAATTTTGTTGTGTCGCGTTATCGACGCGCGCGAGGAATTTTCTTTGTGTCACGTAGCGTAAAAACGCGACGGCAAAATATATGCCCCTGTCAAATGTTGCAACTGCTGTCAATCACTGGGACTGCCTCAATATCGGCGTGCCGCATTGTGTGGGCGTTTATTTCATTTGGCGTAGTCGTGGAATGTTGACGATTGGGCCCGGTCTATGAAGGGTAGTGATTTATAAAGAGGTGCAAAGGCAATTAAGGAAGTTCTTGAACTATTTGACCAGTTCTTTTCATCATTAGGGACAGTTCCGTATGGTACATGGGACCAACATAGTGATACCAAACCACCATAGGAAAATATAAATTTGAAGAAATATACAAATATGTCATATTTTTATTGAAATATTAATAATGCCTGTTAAAGAGAATTTCATATTTATTTATCATTTGTTTATCATTTTTATAAATGATTTTTATAAATTATTTGCGAATGAATTTTATATGAAATTCCAATTTTCTTTCTTCACTTTCTCGTAATAAACTAAACTGTAAAGATGTTCTGTCAAAAATTATTAGAATTCCAGCAAATTTTACCATGTCGTATAGTAATCGCGGCGTATCGTATCCCATTTGGAGAAAATTGGTATACCTTCAAAGGAAAATTTTCTAGACAACATAGCAAATTTTCGTAGAACGTCAAGTACAATTTACTATATCATCTGGGAAAAGTTCTTCTGAGATATACTAATTTTGTCCAGATGTGATACGATACGGAAGCGATTACTATATGATGTGGTAAAATTTGAAGGACGAAAATGTTGAAATAAATATTTCACAATATAGGAGGATTGACAAAATTTTTAGGAATTTCTCTATATTTTGTTTTTGGTAAAGGACCGGCCCTTTAAAGTCAAAAAGGACCGGTCGGGGTTACGCCGTAACGCCATCGTGTTATTTATGCGCGACGGCCAGTTTTTCGCGCGAAAGGTCAACGAAAACACCACGGAAGATTCTTGAGATTTGCCCATTGACATTAGCCGCGTTATCTGCTGCGATTTGCTCGATCGCAGGCAATTTATTTCGTTGCACCGCCGGACGATTAATCCTCCGCGAGTGCACTGCTGCACTTTCCTAACTGGGTTGGGAACTTTCGGAGTTCAAACGTCTTTCAGTTACACCCAAGTTAAAATACTTAAGTTTTAACTAAATATATATTGAATAACATTATAAAATTAATAGCAGAATCCACGTACTTACAAAATGATAAAAAAATTACAAAAGTAAATAATTCTTCTTTGAAGTGAACATTACAATTCAGTGTGATGTTTCAAAATTTGTTCCACAAACCCTTTATAAAATTTCCCCTCTTTTCACTGATTCAATCTTGAGAACCTTAACTTAAAACTCTCATCTAATGTTTCAACTGCATAGTCTGGAAAATAATCTCCGACGTTGACGACCGGCTTAATTAGCGCCGCTGACGAATGGTTAATAAACTGTATTTATCAATTAAATATGAAGGAAGGTTAATGAGTGCGTGATAGCGCGAACGCCGATTCAGATTTACATAGTACATCGTACGGCGCAATAAATACTCAGTAATGAGCGTCCGTAATTGGGATGCGGGTGTTTTTACTCACCGCTCGTAAAGCGGCACTTTATCTAATTACGCCGATGCCGCATGTTAACACCTCCGACGTATTTTTTTTTTTAAATCTGCCGATTGCGCAGCCGCGTTGGATCATTGAATATTGAACGCCGATGAATCTCTGACAAGTGACTGAAACTTCGCAATCGGTCGCCAATCCATCTTTCTTATCAGAAAAAGAATCAACGTCCGATTTGGCGCGGCGTACTTGCGTAACTCGCGATAATCGCCTATCCGATGCGGCGAAAAAGCCTGCTCGTTTTTGCGTGCGCAAGGGATGACTATGTGTGTATTGTGTTGCGATCCCGAGGCCTTGAGTCGAGCCCCTGGAATGCACCGCATGCAACATACCCGCGCCTCCAGTATTGTTCACGATCGGGTTCTCGTGACCGCAGCGAAAAATCCTAAGGATTTATGGGCTAAGTGCGGTTTTCTTTCCTTCTACGTTATTAACAAAGTACTCGGATTACTGGCCGCGCCGTACGATTGATATTTACTGAAACGATAAAACGAGCGCGCCGACGGAGCATTATGTTAAAATGCACTTTATAATATTATTATGGCCGCAGCAGCATCAGATAAAGCTGGGCTCAACTTTATCCAACACTTAAAGGACAACAAAAGTGTGAGCCCGCGCGCGCAAAGGTCTCTAAAGGTCGGCAATTAATATTATCGTGCGCGCAGAACGCCGCTGATCGACACGCTCATGTGGAGCAAACGCTGCCGCGGATTTGCAATTATTTTTAATAAGACTAACCGATAACTGAGGTTAGTTTTCGATTCGCTTTCGCAGTTACATATCAGGTCGTCTTCAGCTAAGGTCAAATTAAATCACAAACATTATAAGTCAGATTAGCTTACACGGTATGGTGTAAAGCTGATGGCTCGAGCTTTCCGAGTTCATATCTTCGTTAGGGGTTTTTTTCTATTCATCACGATATTTTAGTTGAGCAATTTTTCTATCGTTTGTGATCGTAGGAATATGATTCACAAACTGAAATAGAAATGCAATTCAAAATCACCTATTAAACTGCTCTTCATTTACAAGATAAAAAAAGCTCCTTAAAGATAATAGATTTTAGATTTTAACATAAGATAATTAGATTTTAACAGCTTATCTAGTTTTCCTTGTTAGCAACCGGTAAACTTTAGTCATCAAATAATCTAGAAGAATTTTCGTAAACTATTCTAGATTCGAACAAAGTTAAACTCGACTAGTTTGTTGTATAAGTAACTGGTTATTTAAAAAAATGTTTAAAAAAAGTTAATCAAATAGATCTACGTAATTGATTAACTTTTTTAAACATTTTCCGAGAAGTTAATAAATATAAAACTGTGGACTTTTTTACATGGATTTTATTGTGGAGTCAGACATTTTATTGTGGATACAGACACGATAGTTACATTGTCTTCGATTTTTGAACCGCGAGTTTTGCAAGGAGTCAGTGAGTCATTGGACAAGGTTGTTAATTATGATAATCTTTGATCGGCGGGGACGATTGAACACGAAAGCGTCGCTTTATTTATTGCCTTGTTAGGTCCGATGGTCGCTAATTGTTTAACTTCTCCGTGAGCACGTGCTTAATTGCTCGGACATTTATTACTTTGAGTTCATCCTGACGAGCCATTTATTGTCCGGCGTGATTGTAAAATTGGCGTATTCGGTATTAACATGAGAAACGCGAATGCGTTACGAAAGCATGTATGTGACATGTAAATCTGCAAAGTCGCCGTGAGGTGTAATGTCAATCATTTGTTACTGGATTAGTCGTCGTAAAAAGAACGAGTTAATTTAAAAATCCTTTCCTCGAAACGCCGATACCGTTTTATCGGCGTTTTTACCGACGAAAAACCGAAAATACCGTAAAAGGTCTAAAAATGGATGCCGGACTAAGGCTGAAAAATTGCGTTTTTATCTGGCTTCTTGCGTCGAATCTTTATCCGAATTTGTAGCGTTAAACTGTAAATCGAGAGCTTTCGTCATCGCATCCAAACCACGTAATGTAATCGAAGATGTGCCGGTTTGCGAAGTTGATAGCGCAGATGCATGAAATTGATTATACTGCGGGTTACCCAATGCGAGCACACTTCAAATCGCGGCGGCGAACACGAGATAGCATCGTGCCGGTTGCAAAATCGTGCGTCTGTCGAAGCTGAAATTCGCGCGTTAGAGAACACTCGCGGCGCGAGGCAATTCGTGACGAGACGACAAATCGAACAAATGTGTTCCAATAAATCGGCTGGTCATTTGGCGGGACGCGTGATTTAGTGGCTAATTATGTAACGGCGATAATTAAGGTAATATTGCCCAACGGATAATTAATTAGGAAACAATAAGGCACATTTGTTTACCCGCAAACAAGCCAGACGGACATCTTTATATGCCGGTGGAGATTTATTAAGTGAAGATAACCGTGGGAAACGCGTTCCAGCCAATCATTGTAGTTATTTAATTTTCGACATTTAACAACAGAGCGCTGCCATTTCGACTCCGGTTGCGATTCCGCAACAGTCAAACATTTTCCCATTATTATCGCTCGAACAATGACACTTCGTTTCTCGTGTCTCGTTAATCACATGTATTAAAGGGCTTACATCATTACCTTGGGGACTCGCGAATTAGTCGGAGATATGAAGCCATGCATGAGAGAAGACATTTTTCTGCAATTACACCGAATCCGCGAGATTTCAATTTGATGGTAATCGCATTGTATAATCAACGATTCGGGGTTTTGAATAAACTACCGAAATTGCCTTTCCCCGGCAATTAGTTTTCGCAAGCCAGAATTCTACCAAACCGTTCGAAACTTTTTTCACACAGTCATAACTCCCGTATCAACGAGATACAGATTGTTCGAAACACGATCTCCGCATAATTGGGCTCCGATTATCTTCGCTGACATTTGGAAAATTTCGCCAAAGTCGTATCGGAAAACGAAATATAAAATCAGATGTGGATTTTAGTTATGTATGATGAAATACTACACTTAGAAAGTGCTTCATAAGCGGTATCCTAATATTATACCGTTGTGTAAAAAAATGTCAAAAATAAAATGATAAATGAAAAAAAAAATAGTTTCATATAAGATTTTTATTATGGAAAGATAGGGTAAAACATTTTGTAACAAAAATGTTTCAAAGCTGTGTGCCTTCTTGAACAGTTGAAGACTTTGTCATAAGTGCTTTAAAACACTAGAACATCAACCTTAAGGGTTGAATTATTCTTCAGAACCTTTACAAAAATCTCGATACATGTTCATATCTGTCAGTTTCTGACACACTAGAATTCATTTTCCAGAAATGTTACAGAATACTACAAACATTCTCTCATCGGTAAGATGAATCATCTTCAGAATAATTCAACTCATTTGACCTCACTTTCAATTTTCCCCAAACTTTTCTCATCCTCCTTTTTACATTTCGTTTCCTAAATCTTGATTTTAATCCTCCCAACCAGATTACGTTACCCATAACGTAACTGAACTCATCCTTGTTAACGCGCAACTCGCGGTGAGACATTCCTGCAGTCGCTAGACGTAGTTCACCTTAGTGTGCGAGTGTGTGCATGTTTCGAGTCCGATTACGAAGCACGTGTGTCACGTGAATTGCGTAGCCCACATGTGCAGTGAAGGGTTCAAACATGTGACGAGCCGGCGCAAGAAATGCAGCCAACGCGATTATAATCTGCAACGTGCGCGAATGCCACGTCCCCCGATTGAAAGTTCGCGCTGATAGCCGCCAAGGTCACGCCACCTGCCGACCGGTCCCGGCGAAACTCGTCGCGCCCGGCCACGTGACCGGAAACACGCCGATCGAAATCGTTTAATTGCCACGCGCGCTCGCCTGATACACAAGCCGTTTCAATTAACGCCGCGTAATTCGATCGGAGTGATTGATCGGCCGGTTCGAGGAAGCAAACCTGGAAAAGGAGCTTCGATTTTTTTTCGCGCCGATTTTTCGGAATCACGATTTTCATTAACGATTGCGGAAGGAGGTAATTAGTTGTTTCGGACTGTCGCCGGATAATCTGATAAGAGCTAATGAAAAATGTAACTGTCGACCCGCGGTTCAGTGCGATTGTAATTGGCAAGTTTTTTAATCGAATTACATTCATTATCGTCGAACTTTTTCGCGAACTCCGCATAAATGAGTTTCAATCGTTCTAACCTGATTTTCAATTGCAATGAGAAATTATTGTTGCGCTAACGGCAGGTTTCCCAAAGTTTAGTCACGCAATCACCAGAACGAGGTATGTTCGCGGTGAATATAATGGGACTTTTGTAGAAATATTTTGAGAAGAAAAATAAATTAAGTGGAGTCCGGCAAAAAGAAGTTACTAAGGGCGGGCTATTGGTTTTAGTATTTTTAGTTCCGACGATGTAAAAGTTGGCATTGAAAAGTAATTTCGCCTCATTCAAAGCTAGTAGCCGAGTACACGTTAGTATCAGTTCCAATTAATTAACTAATATCAAGATCGATCTGCCGCAATGAATCATTTTTGACGATCCCTGTTCCGATAAAGCACTGATACAACTTCGCAGACCATTAAAGCGACAGCTACTGCTCGATCGCGATGACTTGTAATTACAATTTTTACGATGCTAGTAAGTTCTTGGATGTAACCGGAAGGAGTTTAATCATATTAGGTCTGACTTGATATGATTACGCAGGCGTACACGTAGGTACAATTAGTGGCATTCGAGTCCGGCAAAAATGAGCGTACTTGTACATTATCCACTTTTCAAGTCCGGTCGTGTGGTCTTTCTCCAATTAGCACTACAGGTCGCACGAATTCAAACAATTTCCTTTTGTCCCCGCACTTTTTCAGCCGCTGACCGATTCGTAATTGGTCTACCTTCTCGGTTGCATTTTTCGCACGTAGACATTTAAATACTTGCCCCGCGTTACGTCCCGTTTTATTATTAATCTGATAAAGATACAGCGGGATTTATTAATTTTAAACACTTTTAATCTTCATGACTACGTACTTGCGCCAATTTACACGATAACCAAAATTTTAGTCTACTTAAAAACATCGGCATAAATTCATGTAGATCGTGCAATGATAACATTAAGGCTTTACTGAAGTAAAGAAGTTTCAAGATAAAAATAATGCTTAAACTGAAAAAGAAACTGAACATTTGGAAATTCCAACATGTTTGTTGTATGAACGAAAGGAACATTATGCAATGGATCTAATTAAATGTACCCAATCACACCTGAAGACAAATACAGAAAACTCTCTATTTTTTATAATCGAAGTTAAGGTAAACAGCCGACCAAGAACAAGGTTCTGCAACAGAACATGCTGATTGTCTATAAGAGAACTTCCTTGGCTGTTTACTTCACACCGTCTGGAAAGTAAAAGAAACACAGTCCAGCCTCCGATTTTAGCTCCATTTCTCTCACTGAATTATAAAACAACATTCTAATACAATTTTTATAACTCTATACTCTCAAACAAAATAGACTCCGACAGATTAGCTGTCATCACGGCGGTCATTAAAATTCGACATATTTTACGACGACCGTAAAATGATCTCGCAACGCCGTTGCGCGATGAAATTCACCCCGAATCTCGCTCGTGACGGCTGTAATTGAAACATCCCCGGCTTATCACGCTGACGTTTATCGTCGCGTTCGGCGGAGGATAAACGATGCCGCGTTATCGACTTTCACGGATGGGTCATGCAGTTTCTGACCCACAACGACCGGCGATTTCGCGCTTGCGCAACGCGATCCTTCCTTCCGTGGCACTGTGACCTCTCGCGATACCAATTTTCTGCACCTAATTATTTTATAGTCCGCCTCGCGCGAAATTAGTGACATAATCGGTAGACACCCGGTGCTCGCGTATTTTCGCCGGAAAAATTGGTTACGCAACTGACTGAAATGAAGCGCTATTCTAACTCGGGATTCGCGAGATTTATCGGTGAACGGGTGGTAAAAATTGGCGGCTTTATGGGACGATTAAAAATTGATGCTTTCGTCGAAGAGATCGCGGGCATTAGGACATCGTTATCCAACTGACCGCGGCTATTAAAGCGCGATATTGTGCCAGATGGACAACGCGAGAGCCGTAAAATATTTTGTAGTGAGTACCAAAGTACTCATTTGTTTTATAGTATACATCTTCTGATGGTTGAGACGTACACTGCAAAATCAAATATCTCATTTTGAAACACTTCGAAACATTAGACACGAAGAGTGTCTCAAAACAAAAACGGTTTTATCCAGAAGAAACACCAAAGATGTGCCAATATATAAAAATGAAACATCAATGAGATACCATTTTTTTTAGTGTAATGGCGAAAAATTTTACTTTCTGTAAAAAACTCATCAAGTTCCCATTCTTGATGAGTTTTTTACAGAACATTTTGTTTGTTCTGCTTTGTCAAGTGCTGCAAAGTTAGCAGTGACAAAAAGACTAGAAGCGTTTCATCACGTGTTCCTCATAACTGTTCTAGAATACTAAAAGTTTTCTTTTTACATGTTGTAAAACACTAAAAGAATGACTATTCCGTGAGTGTTTACTACCCTCGAAATATTACCCATAAGTGTTCTAGAATTGTGCTAGAAATTCTCTCTTTAAATGTTCTATAACTTCTGAAATATTTTTCGCAATTATTTCTAACACTATTCTGTAATACTACAAGTGTCCATTAGTGTAGAACACTGGGGGTATTCTTCTTAAGTGTTCTGTAACTTTAGAAGCATTCTCCATAAGTGATCTCTAAAGGTGTTGTATAACTCTAGAAGTATACTCAAAAGAAATACTGAGACCAAAATCGTATTTCCAATAGTTAATTTCCAATAGTAAATTACATCGCAATTCGTGCACTGAGAAAACTAAGTGGTAAAAGTTACCACTTTAGTTGTACGAAATACCACTATATTGGTACGAAATACAATTT
>JABFPB010001137.1:0-27638 GCA_022817645.1 Ceratoteleas bidentatus | reverse complement strand
TTAAGATTCCACATGGAGATTCCAAATGGAGATTCCACATCGAGATTCTACATGGAGATTCCACATGGAGATTCCACATGGAGATTCCACATGGAGATTCCACATGGATATTCCACATGGAGATTCCACATTGAGATTCCACATTGAGATTTTACATGGATATTCCACATGGATATTCCACATGGAGATTCCACATTGAGATTCCACATTGAGATTCCACATTGAGATTACACATTGAGATTACACATGGAGATTCCACATGGATATTCCATATGGAGATTCCACATGGATATTCCACATGGAGATTCCACATTAAGAATCCACATTGAGATTCCACATTAAGATTCCACATGGAGATTCCAAATGGAGATTCCACATCGAGATTCTACATGGAGATTCCACATGGAGATTCCATATGGAGATTCCACATGGATATTCCACATGGATATTCCACATGGAGAATCCACATGGAGATTCCATATGGAGTATTTGAATATGGAATATCTCTTACTAATCCCAAGGCGTAAGCCTATCCTAATTCATAATCATCCTCACATAACTCCTAACTTACAATACATCATTCACAATCATAATCTTTCCCTTTCTTCCACCCTTTTACACCCTAAGAACTCCGAAATCACAAAATTACCTCTCCTTATCATAAAATGTTTCGATTCGTGGAACTATTGCGCCTTAGGCGCCGCGCAAAGCCCCGAAATAATTGTTTTTCCGAGTCGTCTCGAAAGAGCGTTAAATTGGCCCAAACCGTGTGGATCCGGGTCACTGTTCCGCGGCAATTGCCGGGTTTCATCAATTGTCGGCGCGCCCCGCGAAACGTTTGATCAAGCGCGCGGCTCGTTACGCGCGCGCCCCCTTTGATGTGGCAAAAACGTCATTAGTTGCGCGTTACGCGTTGCGCTTACGTAGCGAGCAGAATTTTCGGCCTGATTCAATTAACTTGGTCGTACATATTCATGGGGGACCGCCATGAGTCTGTTACGACGTAGCAAGAATTTTAAATTTTCCCTCCAACTTGATCACCGGGTGTGAGTTATTGTGGGGAGGATCGGAGAAGAGTCGCAATCACGCGCTATTTCACGCGGATCGTACGTTACGAAGGGTTATTGGGTTAGACGCAATTGTATCACATTGTGTGGAAGCATTCATGCAGGGGGATTATCTCGTGGCGTATGTTATAGGCTCAATTGTAAGGCTGGGAGTGTGGGTTAAGGAAACTGTATTATGTGGCAAGGAATTAATTAGGTACGATATTTGTCCCGCAGATTAGAGTAATTTGTTGTATTGTGTGTAAAGCGCATTTGTCTGATGCAGGTTTCATTGTCGAGTAAATGTCACATTGTGTCACATGTCACTTGTCACATTGCGACACGAATCTGTCACATTGTGTATAATATGTCGTAGCTTATCAAGTTTCGATATATTATATCACAGGTATGTGATATACATACCTATTTTACTGCCTGTTACACATCTGTCACATCCAGTTAGATATTTGTCACATTATATCAGAAGCTTTTGATATTGTGGCACTTGTCAGGCACATTGTACTGTAACACATATCTATCTCATGTATGGTACACATAACTCACATATGTCACACATCTACATCACAGGAGTCACATATCTATTCAAGTCACACCTCGATGTCTACGATTTATCACATAACTATCATCTTGTTTTTTCTGAGGCTTAAAACGGGATTTTGTTACTGATTAGGGCTCAGAATGATATATAACAATCATGTCTCATGCAAATGTGACATGTATATGTGACATATGAGATACTTAACCGTATATAATGATGCGATATATATGTAACGATATGTGTCGGACGATTCAGTTGTGATTATATGTAACACATGAGATATGCGATCATATACAGTCCATGTGACCATATGTGACACGTCTGAATATGTCATACGTGAGATTATGTGCCACATGTGACACGTCTGAATATGTCATACGTGAGATTATATGCCACATGTGACTATATATAACACTTGTGACACTGTTAAATATGTGACAACCCGTGACAGTATGTGACATGTGATTATATGTGACACATGTGATTATATATAACACGTGTGGTTATATGTGACACATGTGATCATATGTGACGCATGTGATCACTTGTGACACATGTGACAATTGCTGAAAGATGTGACACCTATAACTATATATGACATTATGTGATCATATGACATCATTACTCAGGCACCTTGGATACAAATTCGCAAAACTTTCTCCGAATATGCGTGGAACTGATTAGCGGAAAATCATATCAATGGAGGACTCTCGGCTCGTCCCGCTACGCAAACATACAAAAGTTATTCATTGGATGATTTCGACCACAAACGGCGAGCCTTCTGAGCAGATGTACGAGCGCGGCTCAGTGTCGCGGAAACAATTCAAATTTCATTTAAGATCCGCCCGAATAAGCGCGCGGCAGTGGCATAAAAATGCGAGTATCCTAAATATTTGATGCGCGAGATCTACACGAGTCTACGGGGACCGGCTGTTTGATTTACAACGGCCCGGGCGAACTTCGGCTAAACATCGGCGAACGTTTTGGAGCCACGCTCGAGGGATCGGAAACTTCGGAATATTGGAAGCAGGTCGACGTGAGCGCGCGTATGAATGCGCGAAGAGAGACTGTTTTCGGGTGATTGCGCGAAAAGTTTGCGACTCAAGACTTTTTTTAAATGAGCGGAATGAATGTACGGAAATTATGTGGTCCATATTTATGCATTTTGCGAAGAGATAATTTGATGGTTAGTTGAAAGAAAAAGGGTTATTGACAATTTTTTATTACGATTTTGTTACATCTGGAAAAAGGTGTTTGATTTCAGGGATGAGAGATCTTGTAGGTTTTGAGGATTTGAAGGCATATAAAGGCAGGTCCCATCAGGCTGATTACGAAATTTCTGCCCTTAAAAATAAACGGAATAAAATATTTGGACAAGTAAACGTCAGATGAAACAAATGAACGGTTACTTCAGTCAGATAAAAATTTGACTGAATCAGCTAAACTGTGGACTTGAACTAGGTTTTTTCGTTTACTTGTCTCTATTTCAGGTAAATATTTACTGGAATTAGGTAAACTTTTTTTTCCGTGCATAATAAACTTGCGACCCCCCAGCGATTTAGCTGTATGTCTAACTCCTGCGAGAACTAAACTACCAAAAATGTAACTTTGTTCTCCTTTCAATTTTACCGTACCAACTTTGTACAAGTAATAGTATACAGCGCTTACTGCGTTACGGCAACCTTTACGCGACCGTATTGAACAAGTTCCTCTCAGGCAGTCTGCGTTCAGACGTGTTCTTTTTTCGCCTAACCTTATTTGCAGTATTCGACGAATGCTTAACGTATTTTTATTACATAAAATATTTTATATACACATTTATATGATTTATTATATAAAATTATATTCTATAAAAATATATAATATAATATTGTTAATATAAATATAAAAATATTCTTAATATATTCAGTACAATTCTTCTTAAAAATATATATTCATTCTTAAAATTTTTTGTTTTCCACTCACTTTACCCCATTAATTATATTTTTAACCCGAATGTATCTTCTCTTACATCTTCCCTAATGTTCCCCCCCCCTCCGCCCATCAGTCGTAACTCAAGGGAATACGATATAATCGGTATCGCGGTGCGTTACACACGAGTGCTGTCAGCGGAGCGCACTCGGCCAATGGCGCGAAAAAATCCGCGCATTGTCGCCGCCTGTCGCTGACAGTGCGAAATGTATGTCGCGCGGGAACGCGAAAATTCGCGTCACCCCCCCCCCCGTCCATCGCCGGGGGATATCCGGGGAGGGGGGGGGGGGTTCCCGTCCGACCGTGCGTGCACTTTAAGGACCGCGTGCGTCATTGTGCGCGGCGGGAGCCTAACGAACGCAGCGCCCCCGCGGCGCAACGAGCGGCTTCGTTAACGAAGTTACATTTAACTGGAGCGGATTGCGTTGCCCGACGTTAATGATCTTTCGCGCGCAAGCGTCCTAAATGATTACGATCGAGTGTCATTAAAGCCGCACGGACAATGGCGGTTCTCGACCGCGTCCGGCCGAAAAAGGTTTTCGAATTGTCTTTTTACGGCAATGGTATGCTCTTAAGCGATGGAGAGAGAAAAAATGGATTCGAAAGAAAGGAATATGTGCAGACAAAAATTTTGTTATAAAGAAATAGTATGGCAAAACTATTGAATTTCAGATAGTATCAAAATAATCATTTGTTTACAAAAATTGTATATAAACAAAGAGTGTTTACAAACAAATTGAATGTAAACAAATAAACCGATGTTTACAAACAAATTGAATGCAAACAAATAAACCGATGTTTACAAACAAATTGAATGTAAACAAATAAACCGATGTTTACAAACAAATTGAATGTAAACAAATAAACAGATGTTTACAAACAAATTGAATGTAAACAAATAAACCGTTGTTTACATTCAATTTATTTACAAAGAAATGCTATGTAAACAATGGTTCCTTTAAGAAAATGTTGTAAACAAAGCCTTGTTTACAATTGATTGTATGAAAACAAATAATTATTTAAATAAAAAGAACGTAAATTAAAGGTAGTGTACATATTATTATATCGAAGCAATTAACATGGAACATAATTACTTTTTCATAAATGAATATTATTTAAACGAGAGTTCGTTTGCGTACGACAACTGTGTAATCGAAGTTTTACGAACACAACTCTAGTAAGCGGAAAAATTCAATCGCAATAATGAAACGTCAAAATGGTGACGTGTCAGAGTTGAGATATTGAAACCTTTGCTTCACTATTTCAAACGGTGGACAGCGACGACTCATTCAATTTTCATTGATTCGTGGCTGGTCTGTGTAACGATAAGTACATTCACTCGTGCATTTACAGAATTTTTTTTGCAGTTTTAAAGAACAAATGCAATAATGCACAGGAGATAATCCTTATTATAATTAAACTGAATGATAATTGCATTTGTTATATTGGTCCTTTCATTCTTTAATCTCTCAGATACAGCACTGTAGGTAGCATTGAAATATTCTTTTGTTTAGATACTAAACTATGTAAACAAGAGCTTGTTTACATACTTAATTATGTAAACAAGATTATTTACATACATAAAATATGTAAACAAGCCTGTTTATATACAAAAAGCATGTAAACAAGACTGTTTATGTGGAATAAGAATGTAAACAAGCTCTAATTTAGAAACAAAACTAACTAAATAAATATTAAATTAACTCTTTAAACTTAGCCATTTAAACCCCTTCACTCACCGCATTTAATACTGCGTCCCAGTCAAATGTTAAAAAAAAAATCGCGACAAAAATTGCCCAAACACAACTGTCCACCCTGTAAAATTGTAAAGCATGTCAACAAAACCCCGGCAAACATCGTCGACAAAAGCTTTCATTTTTCCGTTTACCCCGAACGGCAATCCGGTGTTGGCCGCGCAGAACGCGACTAATGAAATTGCCGCATGCTCCGTCAAGCGGTCATTTGCGATGAAAAATGCTCGCGACGGCTGATCGTCTCTTTAATTGTAATTTATCGAGTGTGACCGTTTGACAGCGCCGCGCAAATGATCGAATCTGACGAACGGCAAATGTTCAATGAAGCGCGCATGCGCGCAAACGTCGTTTAGCGATCAAATCGCGCGTTTTCGACAACTTTGCGTTTCGCGATCGCAAAGTTAATTAGCCGCGCGTTTTTGACGAATTCGACGAGTTGCGCGTCGCCGTCACGTGTCCAAACTTGGCGCGCGAAATTATCCGCGCGGCCGATTGATGCGCCGTTGCGCCCGTTAATTGGAAACGTAAATTCGCGGCATTGATTATTAATTGTCGACTATTTAATTACGCGCTCGCGAAGACCGCTGACACGGAGCGCGATCGAGTGCATTTGAAGCGGCGCGTTTTCGGTTGGCGAGGTTTTCGAGAGCAGTTTTGTTTAATGTCAATTAGGTGTAGACAATTGTTTGTTTAGAGAAGGATAGAAGAGGGTAAGGTTTTTGTTTACGAATAAGTTGTATGGACATAAAGATTTGTTTGTAAACATTACCTATGAGCGGTTTGTTTACAAACTTATTCTACGTAAACAAAAAGTTTGTTTACATGAGCGGTATGTAAATAAAAGTATATTTACAAACATAGTTCACAAACGAATAAAGCAAAAACAATTGGTTTATTTATGAACTAAATTGATGATATGAATGATTTGCTTATATATTCCAGTTTTTTACAGCGCATATCGATCTTTGATAATATTGGTTTGTTTATAACAAATAGTAAATAAGATGGTTTAACAAACAAAAATATAAGTTTAAAGGTTAAGAAGGTACAAATAAAGAATTGTTTACAACCATGATTTGTAAACAACGGAGCGAACAAACGAAACAAAGGGTTCAATTATAAATGTATTTTATAAAAATATTGTTTTCACTTAAATAGTATGTAAACATTGATTTGTTTATAAACAAATATTCTTAAAAGGCATTGGATTGCTTACAAATAAATATCATTTACATAAAGATATGTTTACATCCAAATAGTATGTAAAAGAAGGCTCTATGTAAAAGAAAGTTTTTTAACAATTGTTAGTAAAATACTTTACTATATGTTTAAACCAAAAAAAATGTATATAAATAAAGCTGTATTGATCTGCAAACTTATGCTCAAGTATGATTCAATACATTTTGCGTTTTTTTTTTTTTTTTTTTTGATTAATTGAATTAAGCTATAAGACGCGGAACTTTATCGGGTGAAATATGTACAATGAAGAAGAGGCTTCAGTTACCCGGTCTTTTCAGGACAATACGCTGAGCGCGAAATTTAAAAACCGCTCGAACGACTTCGTAATTATTCAAAAAGGCGCCGGTGAAGGTCTGTTCAATGTTATACGCTCGCGCGAAAAGGTAATAATTCATATCGCCGGCGCTGCGTAAACTCGAAGTTTATGATAGTTGCACGCGATTTGATGCATCCGCATCGCTTTATCCAGGATGACCTACAACTCGGTCGAACCGTAAGCGGTGGAATAATAAGCATCTTCTGCCAAAACGGATGTACTTGTTTTGTAATACAAACATTTAAAACGGCATTCCGAAGCGCTTTTTTCGGCCGGGCTGCGCCGCTCGTTTTTCATTTTCGCGTCGCTTTGCCACAACATATTTAATTGGAACGTCGCGTTTTCGTGTTCCAAATCTTCGGGCTTGAAAACAAGTTTTTCTCTGAGTTCTTTGTTCGGATATTGTGTCGTCCTTGATAGGGAATACGCAATTATTATCCGTTTTCTGAAATTGGGGTTAAATTATTTTGTGTTGATTTAGAATAGAAAATTGTTAAATGGTTACATTTTTAACAATTAACAAACGGCAGAAAATCTTTATTTTTGCCAAATTATTTAATTGCGAAAACTTTGAATCTTCAAAATTTCGAAATCTTCGAAATATCAAATTTAACATCAATTTTTCGTAAATTTTAATCAGTCAAAATCACGAAGGTTCGAAAAAGTAACAGCCTATTTCGAGTCACTCTCCTCCACCGAGATCGTTCCCTAAATACCCCGTTCGATCGCGAAACAGACCCTCTCGAGTCGACCCCCATTCAGACGCGAAATGTGCTTCATAAAAGCCTGACTCGAAATGCAAGCAAAATCCTCGAAACGTTCGACTGTGTCGACTCGATGCATGTCTTAATTCCCGGCGATTGTCGCTCCCTCTTTTTGGCTTTTGTTTTGGCCACATTAAGCCGCGGTTGAACGCGTGCTTTGACGCGGATATTGAATACAACGGCAAACACGGCGGGGCTTAGTGCGCTGAAAGGGGATCCCGCCGACTGAATCGCGAAAATTAAATGGCGCGCGGCGAAAGAACGGCCATCCGAAAATGAACCGTTAATAAGCAACATGACTTCGCGCTCGTTGACTCGGCGCGACGTTTACGAGACGGGATAATGAGTGTACGTTGTTGCGATTGGATGACTTCCAGTCGAGGGCAAATTTCGGATGGTTTCACGCGGGGAGGTGAAATGTGTTTTTTTGTTCGGAGAAGGGGATGATTTGTTTGGTAGGTGATTCATTTGGGCTCTAGAAGTGTATTTTGTCGATTGAAGATTGTGGAGGAAAACATAGGCTGGGAAACTTAACTTTTGTTTGGTTGAAAGCACGTGGCTTATTAGGATAAGAGTCGAACATGTCAGAACAAGTTTCGAACATGTCAGAACAAGTCTCAAACAGGTCAGAACAAGAAACAAATATATCATAACAGGTCTCAAGCATGTCAGAATAAGTTTCGAACATGTCAGAACAAGTCTGAAACATGTCAAAAGGATGTCAAACGTGTTAGAACAAGTTTCGAACATGTCACGATAAGTTTCAAACGTGTCCGAAGAGGTCTCCAACAGGTTAGAATAAGTTTCGGACATGTCACAATACGTTTCGAACGTGTCCGAAGAGGTCTCCAACAGGTTAGAATAAGTTTCGGACATGTCAGAACAAGTTTCGAACGTGTCCGAAGAAGTCTCAAACATGTCAGAAGAAGTTTCGAACATGTCAGAACAAGTCTCAAACATGTCAGAACAAGTTTTGAACGTGTCCGAAGAAGTCCCAAACAAGTCAGAACAAGTTTCGAACATGTCAGAACAAGTTTCGAACGTGTCAAAACAAGTCTCAAACATGTCAGAACAAGTTTCGAACATGTCAGAACGAATCTCAAACATGTCAGAACAAATCTCAAATATTTTCTAACGAGTGTCAAACGTACTGAACCGAATATCAAACATATTCAAACACGTGTTGAACATATCAGAACTAGGGTTAAACATATTCAAACGAGGACATTTGCAGGCGTGAACATGTTCACATTTCGAACATGTTTTCAACTTCTACAAACCTCCAAGTCTCTTAAATTCCTAAGAACCTAAACAAAGTCGAACTCCATAATTTACAACGCGTTCGTTCCTCAGTGACTCAGCTGTCTCCCGTATTTCGTCATCTAGTCTCGGAGATCACTTAAAGTCCGACGTCCAAATGCCATTGCGAAGTCGCTCGGTGACGCCGCGATCTTCATTTCCGCGAAAATGAAACTCTGACGCGAACGTGCGGTACGTGTGTTTGCGCCCGTCTTGGTCGCGATAGACGCGCGCTGCTTCGACGCCTCGACCGAAAGATTCGCGCGTGATTCGATTTGGCCAATACATCGAGGCACGAATCCACGATTCGCTCGTCGCTTTTCGATAATATCGCGCCACCTGAGAGCGAATGTCACCAGTCAGCGGTTTTTGTTTCTCGCGAACGATTTCGTCCCGACTAACCGGCGATGCTCGATGCCAATTGGGCGCTGTTGCGCGCGTTTCCACTTTCGCGCTTGATTCGATAGAATTGCCGGTTCGCTGCGGGCTGAGTCTTATTAACACGTTTTCAGCGGTTTATTTTGGGTTTGTTGCGATTTCCGACGGGTTTTGGGCTTCTGGGGTTTCTCAAGAATTTAACAGTTTTAGCATTTTCAAAGGTTTTGAAGAGAAATGAAAATTTCAGTAAACGTATCTGAACAATTTTTCTGAACTAAAATAGTTTCTGATATATAAATTGCCTCTACGATTTCTTGAAGAAATCTTAGATTTAGCATTTAGGACCCTAATAAAAATATTAAAAACTGCTTAATATAAAATTGTTGAATGTAAAAAATTCAAATTGATAACGACTTTTTGGAGTTCTACTGAAGAAAACTTAGATTAGAAATCTGATTCTAAATCTGTTTATAAAAATTCTGAAGACTTCAAATTTACTACTGAACCATTCGAAGCCAAGAATAACTTGAAGTAGACTATGAAAAGCCTTATCGAAGCTAACCATTCCATTACACATAGTCTCAATAAAAATGATCCTTCGATAAAGACTCAGACATAACATCACAGACCAATTCGAAATGATAGCTATACATCCTCTTCTCCTTTCTAACTGCTAATCTAATCTACGTATCCCACCCAAAACCCTAATCTTCCTCCAGTAAAACCTAATCTCGTACAATTATCTACCATCACTCTATAAACTTCAACATCTCCACCCCATATCTCTATCCAAACGTTATCTGACGATTTCCTTCCGCAAATCTTTCTCCGCGATCGCGAACGTAAATGCGCGATGATGTTTATGTTTTTCGCCGCAACAGATTGATCGCGAACGACTCGGGCGAACGATCGTGACGCCGATGACTGCGACTAAGTTGCAAAATCAGTCTGGGAACGCGGATTCTGTGGGAAGACGTTGACCCGCGAACGAGCGTCGCGGGAGAGAAAGAGACGTGCTTTTTTCGCGGAGTTTGTCAAGTTCTCTTAGCCATTCAGCCGGCTCATTCGAGACGACCATTGTCGTCGACAAATTGCCGATGAACTCCCCCGCGTCGAAAATGTAGCTTATCGATTTCCACGCTCGGCTGCCGCTTTATTTGTCAAAAGTGAATTTACGGTATAGTCTGCGTGGGATATTCCGTTCGCCGGCATCTCAGCGGGCAAATAAATTTGTTTGGACGCAAATGTAGCCGCGATCGCGAGACAACCGAGTGCGCGCGATCCGTCACGGGAATCGCGTGCGGGGTGGATTTTGCAGAGGGCGATCGTGAGTCGAAGTTGGGAGACTGGTGGGATTTTTTTGCAAGGAAAGGACGAGGAAACAAAAAATCCCCATGTTTGGAGAAAACTAGAGAACTTGTTTGGACAAATTCTACACTTATTTCAACATGATCGACATATTGCACCCTTGTTTGTAGGAAAAAGGAAGAAAAAACATTAATGACAATTGTATTAATATGTTCGATACTTGTTTGAACAGGTTCGACACTTGCCTCAATAAGTTCGATACTTGTTTGATCAGGTTCGATACTTATGTGAACAGTTTCGATACTTGTTTGAACTGGTTCGACAGATTCGACACTTGTCTGAACAAGTTCGATACTTGTCTGCACAGGTTCGATACTTGGTTGAACTGATTAGGCACTTGTCTGATCAGGTTCGATACTTCTCTGAACAGGTTCGTTATTTGTCTGAACAGGTTCGATACTTGTTTGAACAGTCTCGATACTTGTCTGAATTGATTCGATACTTGTTTGAACAGGTTCGATAGTTGTCTGAACAGGTTCGACGCTTGTCTGAACAGGTTCGATATTTGTTTGAACTGGTTCGATAGTTGTTTGAATTGGTTAGACACTTATCTCAACATTTTCGATACTTTTGAACATTTTCCATACTTGTTTGAACAGTCTCGATACTTGTTTCAACTGGTTCGATACTTGTTTGAACAGTTTCGATATTTGTTTGATTAGTTTTGATACTTGTTTGAACAGGTTCGATACTTGTCTAAACAGGTTCGACACTTGTCTAAACAGGTTCGACACTTGTCTGAACAAGTTCGATACTTGTTTAAACAGTCTCGATACTTGTTTGAACTGGTTCGACACTTTTTGAACAGTTTCGATATTTGTTTGATCTGTTTTGATACTTGTTTGAACAGGTTCGACACTTGTCTGAACAGGTTCGATACTTGTCTGACTAGGTTCCATACTTGTCTGAACAGGTTCCATACTTGTTTTAATAGATTCGATCATTGTTTGAACTGGTTCGATTCTTCTTTGAACATGTTTGATACTTCTCTGAACAAATTCAACACTTGTTTGGAAGAGTTAACATTTCTTCCAAACATTTCAATCCTTCTTCTTAGGGAAACATTTTTATATTATTTTTTATTAGACAAATATTGTCTGTCTTGATTTTGTTCAACTCTTGCTCCTAACCATTTTGATTTTAAAAGTTATATATCTGCAATTAATGGAGAAATTCGACAACACAATCACATTTCCGTGACTTGATTATAAGGTTCCTTGGGACAATCACATACAAATCACTTTATTAGACTGTATGCAGATCACTGTGTCATCTGATGGTATCTACCCCATCTTATTCCATTTTCCGGTTCGAGCAAGAGTTTGCCCAAGACCAACTTTTCAGCCAAGATTACGGTCTTCAACCTCTCGATCTGCTGTAACAATGACAGCGAATTTCGCGTCTCTCTCGGTGACTTATCATCCAGCACCTTGGTGTGCCTAAACAAACGCGGCGTCCGCTAATTAACCACCGTAATTGCCGTCGTGAACCAGCGATGTTTACATCATAAATTGTTGTCCAACAAATAGGCGACTCTCCTTATGTTAATTTCACGACAGAACACAAAATCAGCAGCACAAACACATACACAAAGTTTCGGATGGATTGTATACCTTGAATTTGGTTTCGAGTAGTAATTGGCGGTCGAAACGGCTGTATTTCTCGCGTCGAGCGACTGCCAAATAAACGACGCGAGACGACAGAAGAGTCACGAAATATTACGATTAGTGACCCGGAGCGACTCGATCTCGCTCGACTTCGTTTGCCAAATTTCATTTCAAGTTTTTGTCCCTCGTTTGATGATAATGTGGAAGAGTATTCTGTTAAAATTTTCTTTCCTGCAATTGCAGTGAAACTATATGTTCATTATGTGGAAATTATTTACTCTGAGGAAGAAATGTAAAAATCCTAAATTAAACTGTCTTGAGCAAAAATATTTTTCTGACATAACATAAAGCAGAATTTCATTCTTCCTCTGAAATCTAAATGCTGTCTCGAGAGAAGATAGTATAAGTGTCGATCGAGACAGAATTGTTTTTACTCAAAACAGTAGCCATTTTAGAAGATTTTAAATTGCTTGCACGGAATAAGTATAACGTTTGAGTGCAGATTTCAATATTTTTTTTAACTGTTCTTGCTTCATTTAATGAAGTTCTTATTCAAACTGTTCTCACACAAAATAAATAGTTAGAAGAACTGTTTATTCGTCGCTCATAAAAGTTAGGAAACGAAGGTTCATGAAAATTCGGAAAAATTGATGTTTCATGAAAATTATGGTTCATAAAAGTTCTTTCTTTGTTTCTCAAGAACACGTTTCATAATATTTCATGAAAGATAATAGAAATTCTTGTTCTTATAACTGCATGGATCGTAAAAGCTCACAGTTCGTAAAAAGTGAATGAATAATTAGTTTCATGAATCAATTAAAGTGCATGAACATTCATTAAGGATCTTATAAAAATGGGTTTTAAAAATTAATGAAAGCTGACGAAAGTTCATGAAAGGTTAATAGAAATTCGATTTTTTAATTAATTAAAATAACTTTTTTCGTTAAAAGAAATTCCTACACCGGTCTCCTACACCTTTTTCTTAATGCAATCCAAATCGTTTTTTCGAACTTGCAGCTGGAAATTAATCGCGCTCGATTAAAGTCGAAATTAGGTTCGAAGGTGTTTCAGACGTGCGATTGATTAATCAAAGGGCCATTCGGAGGGAAAATAAGTGGAAAAAACAGTGTTGCGGCGGACAAACGACAAGTTAAAATCGGCGAAAGTTTTACCGCGGCGTTCCGGGAGGAGCGACGAAAAAGGGTGGCGCGTGAACAAAAGCCCGGAATAAATCGCTGATTCGTATTTTTAATTGATCCCCTATGTTGGTGTGCACCCGTAATCGCTCGACTTAACGGCGCAAGCCGATGCGCGGATTTGCGTGACGCTCCGGGACTTCGCAGCGTTGCTTCTCAGTGGCTTCGGTGGCGCCGCAATTAAGAAATGTATCTTTTGGAAAGTTTATAGGAGAGGTGAAGGGGAGGGGAAGATTTGTAAAAAAATTATAATAAAGACAAACTAGTTACTATACATCAGAGATTAGATTACCCAAAAATTAGGTGGAAAAAACGATTTTCAGAGAATTTTGAAATTACAAATGCGTTTTTTTACTTTTTGTCTTTCAATATGTTTGGAATGAGAAAACTTTTCATTTGAGTACAACTTCAGGTATTCTTGGAGATTTTTTCCTAAGAAAAACAGATTTCCAAAAAAATCAAAATTTTGAAAAACAGTTTTGAATTTCAAAAATGATCGAAATATAGCCGTGTTTGTACTCAAATTAAAGGAACCTTATCTCCTAAACACGATAATGCAAACAGATTTCCCTAAAAATCTCCCCTTTCCGTACAACGAGTCAAAGAAGCATTTTAACTCTTTTTCCTTATCTTCTAATCGTAAGAATAATTCAACTTCATCAAAGCCCTGTAAAATGTCCAAAAACCACTCCCCCTTCCTCACACTAATTATAACCACACAGTGCTTATCGATTCCCAGCCTCTCCGGAACAATATGAACCTGATTAATAGCCACATCTAATGATCCCAGCAAAAGCCTCGAGATCCCGAAAGTTTCGGATTTCCTCGACCGAATCCACGCGGATCGTATGACCGGGTGGAACTTTTAACGAGTTTTGCGTCGCTCGCGCCCAATTTCGCGCCCAAAAATCGGACGTCATCCCCTTCGAATATCCGAGCAAATCGGTCTCTGGGTCATTTGAATAACTGCTACCGGGTGGATGTTTTCGTGCGATTTCGTGGACTTCGCCCGCAGCCAGCCGGACGCGCGCGCGATAAGCGAAAGTTGGGCTTTTCTTTCGGCGAATCGATGACCCTCGGCGCGCCTTATCTCGGGACCATTTAGCGCGACAACGGCCCGAGTCGTAAACTCGCCGCGCCATAAACCGAGTCAGCGTAGGGCGAATCAGATACACGCAGCCGATATCGTAAACTACGGGCAGAGGTTCCGTCGACAACGCGAGCATATTTGCACCAGTGATCGCGACGGACAAATTATTTACGAGGGGCCGACTCGTCTTGGAGAACGTATGACGATGAGAGTTATTTGACGATTTGAACATTGTGATGAGATGAAAAAGACGCGGGAAAACCGTTCATTTCTGAAAGATTTTGGGCGCCAGATGGTGGGTAGAGGAGTTGGACATTTGGGCGCCAGTATTTTGTTGGTAAAATTTGTCGGGAAACTGAACTGTTTTGCAAGTTTTATCATTTGGGCGCCAGGATTTTTTGGTGAAATTGTTATATGGGTTTCGTCATTTGGGCGCCAGATGTAATACTGAGAAAAGTGAGGAATTTAGGCGCCAAATGGTTAGGAAGAGTGAAATCTCTAAATTTGGGCGCTAAACTATTGAGAGAAAAGACTTTGAGAATTTGGGCGCCATAGTTAAAGAAATTGTTTTCTATTTAGGCGCGAAATGAGATTTGGAAATGAATGTGCAGATTTTAGGCACGACAAATCCTAATATAAACCCCATTGAATTTTGGCGCCAAATGTTATAAAGTAAACGTGCGAATTGGCATTCGGTTACTTTGTCTTAATCGCTTAAATTTAACCTTATCAATCTGCCAATTTAATTACTGCAATTTGGGCGCCACATTGACTGTAATCAGAAAATCAGTCATCCCACTTCGCTCCAAGTTTCTCCGATATAAGCTGAAAACGTTCAATTTGGGCGCCAAACAAATTCAAATCGTCCAATCTCGTCGCCTAATTATTCCGATGCAAATCGGACTCCTTCGATTTAAATGGCAAATTTTTATTAACGAGGATTAACATTTTTCATTTCACTTGCCCAATTATCCTAATGCAAATGAAAATACCTCATTCAGTCGCCGAACGCGTTTGACGCGAATCACGACAAAACAGAAATTACTCTCGCAAAGCGCTTCGACAAATTAAGTTTTCGCAATTTCGCAGTCGAATATTTCTTGAGACGAAAATGGCAATTCCCGTCAACTCCCGCGAAACGAAAAATCATTTTTTCCCTTCGAGTCGCGATGCGTCGCTTTTGACAAATGCACTCTTACGTGACTTGCCAAGGGAATTTCGACAAGTACGAGGTAACGAGAATCGTCACGAAAAGACGAATATTTGTTGGGGGTTTAAGAGGCTTTCGCCGAAATCCCCTTTTCTGGTCGGAATTCCGCGGAAAACCGTTTTTCGAGTGCTATTTTTTTGACGGCTGGAAATTTTCGGACGCGGTTTCGATCGATTAATCAACTTGAAAAGCGCGAGTGGAGGCGAACGCGGAAGAATGTTAATGGGCTGCGTCAATTGGACCGAAACAAAAGCGAAACCGACGAGTCTAATGAAAGGAAATCTTTCAAAGCTTCAATTTCCATCAATTCGGCCGAGTCAATGGGGAAATAATTCAGATCGCCGCGATTTGGGTTTGATACGCAAACAAAGCTGTTTCAATTGGAATTCATGATGGCGAAAGTAAAAAACTGGAAATATCGAGTAAACGTTAGAGGAATTCTTAAAATCTGTGAAATATTCTGAAATCCTCAGCACATCTTTGAGATAATCTAAAATGTTGGGAACATCTCTGATATACTAAATTTTAAAAATTATTTTTGGAAATCTCTGAAATAGCCTAAAAAAATTTTTTTTTTCTGAAATATTTAAAGAATATTTCTTCTGTTATAACATTTTGTGAAACAGTTTGTTCCAGTTTTATTTACTTTTCAAAGTTTCAAACAAAGTGTCAGACTTTTTTAGAGCTTTGTCAGTTTGATCCCTTGAAAATTATTTAAAGATTTTCGGGTCATGTCTCAGACTTTTTCCGTTCTTATTTCAACAAGATAACTCGTCGCGCGCGAATCCAAATAACGTTCACGGCGAAACACGACGTCGACGTTGTTATTGTTAAAGCAAGCGAAAACTTGAATGATAGGGCTGAGCGTTATCTTGACTTGCTAAACATGTTATAACTTCAGTCTAGTTATCGCCGGACAGAGTACACATTTCGGCAATCAGACAGCGAGACGCGAATTGTTAAAATTTGTCGAAACTAGCGCCTCAAAATTGCGTTCGGATATGAAACGGGATACAAACTTGGCGGCGATTAATATTCAGCAATACCGTCTGCCATTGTGCCTAGTTTCATGTTTATTTATACGTTTCTCCATTTGAATTGCACCCGTTTCCCGCCTTTTTCAATTCAGCCCTCCATTGAACGAAAAACAAACGAATCGAATCGATATTTGAATTTCCCGCCCCCAGAAATTCGGCATCTTACGTCTGTCATTTTATACATTTCGTTCCGTTTTTTCCCTAACCTCAAATTTCACAAAACATCAATTGTGATTCAGTTTTCAAATTTCCCGCCATTCGAAAAACGCCATGAAATCTCCCACCATCTGTTTCCTAACCTAAAAATGTACCTAAAGAATCGAACCGAATTATTTTTTAAGTACAAAAACGCCATCTTCTAATTCTTCCACCTAAATTCTTCCTCCTAACCTCAAATTCAAATAAATCAACCATTTTTCAACAAAAAATGAGAAAGTTGGGACTAAATTGTCAAGAAATTGGAATCCAATATTTCAATAAAACAGATATTTAATGATTTTCTTGGTGTAAGCTGTTTGCAGTGGAAAGCGATGTCGAACTGATCACTTTGTGTTTGTGTTGATACAGTATTACATGCGGCAGGGTTGCGTGGCTGTGATGTCCACCACTTGGATCGCGAGCGTGGCGATCTTCGGGGCGCTGGTGCTGCCCAAAGGCGGATATTATTTCAACAGTTCCGGCCTACTCGCCTGCGACCCGTTCTTCGCCCGAGCTTCCTTTAGGTACACAGATTCCTCCGCGATGTTATTATGTTCGACGCTCGGCACTCTAACATAACGTATCGATCCAACGAATGTAGAGCCCCAGCTCCTTTTATTTGTCCCGCACTCCCTCTAAATATTTGCTGGCGTCTACCGTCGATCGAATCATATTAAACTGATCCTTTTGGACTCCTTTTTTAATCGAATTACAGCCAACTGACTTTCCAAAGTGATACTCGTAGAGTAAGAAGGAGATTGGGTATTCTGACTGTACATTTTGTTAAAAGCAATTGTTGGGGCGGAGAACCTTGATTTAGTCGATTTTGCATCAGTTTGGATATCTTAGATGGTCAAATACACTTCCAGATGATTGATTGAAGTAAATAGGAAGTTGAAGTTGAGTACTTGGACCAGGTTAATCACCTTGTGGAGATATTAGTGATTGATTATTTTTAGGTTAAATTCGTTTAAAGATATTGAAGGGAGTTGAACCTTATGGGGAACTTTTAAAGTGTCCTTTGAACGCTTTGAAAATACTTGTTCCTTTACTGTTAAATTTTATTTTATCAACAATTTTATCAATGTGTCACATATATTGTTTAATTCCTCTTGAAATGGTATTCCTGGACAATTTCTCTAACTTTTGTACTTCCACGACCAAATTCCCTGACTCTCCCCTGACTTTTCCGGGTTTTCCACCCTGTTACAGTGTTAGTTAAGACTGATTCAGGGTACAATACGTCCACTACAATATGCCTCCTAAGTATACACATCCAACATCCACATGGATCCCCTTAAATCTCGTCCTAACTCTCCCAGAACTTGACATTTCCAGTTCTCCAAGGCATGCAAATCTCTAATCCAGCCTCGTCTGATTGCAGGATATTAGCCTGCTGCTGTTTTTATTTTCCCACGACGATGGTGCTCATGTACTGTTACGGTTCTGCCTTCCACGTGAACAAACTTCGCCTGAAAAGGGTGGTTTGCGTTAATACCCCGGAAGTCATTACTGACGGTCACATGGATAGGGTAAGTACCTCTCGCCGCGGAAATCCCATTCATTAGGACAGCTGCGAAATTCGGCACTTCGGTCCGAAGGTTACTTCGGATCGAACTAGCATTGTATCGTAGGAAATCGAGCCGGCGATGATAAATCCGGCCGATTTGCATGCAAACGAAGCCGGCTTATTGCCGTAAGTTTCGCCAACTTTTTTATCCTCGCCGTATTGTCCGGTTCACGGATTTCATTCAGGTGGACGGATTTACGGCGTTCCAAAGTGATGATGTCCTAACTGCGGATTTGAATACGATTTATAGATTTCGAAAATGAAGGGGAAACTCAGGTCTTTCGATGGAGTGGAAGGTTTGGAAATGATGAGAGGTTCCAGGATGGGACTACAAGAATTTTAGAGTTTCTGAGTTTTTTAAATAATTTGTTTATTCGCGTAAAGAAATAGACTGTTAAAAATACAGTCAAGACTGTTAAGACTGCAGTCCAGACTTAAAATTAGAGTTTTAAGTCTAGACTTTATTTCTCTGTATCTTTTTAGAGAGATTTTTAGATATGAAGGTGTAAAGGTCTTGATAGTTATGACAGAATTAAGAAATTAAAATTTTAAGGAGAAACTAAAGAAAATGTAAAATCTGACATTCGTGTTAAAAATTTAAGATTTTATGTATGTAAGTGTATATTTTAAATTTCAAGTTTTTATAAGACATCAGACATTGACTAAACCAAACTAGATATTACGTTCACTTTCACACAAAACGAGTTACAGGTATATATAGTCATGAACGTCTCCTTTAAAATGAAAATTAAATAGTATTTGATACGTTTCACATTGTTATATTTGCAAATATTAGCGTATATCGACAGCACAGCTGAGATAATATAAAAGTAATTGATTACGTCAGTGTACAGAGTGTATATATACATATATATGTACCTAGGTAGTATCATTGAGATGCACTATTCTGCTTCAACAGAATTAGTTACAGCATAAACAAGTGTTTCATCGCACCAGTAATACACAATAACCTTCTTCAATATGTGCTTTGTACATTACATCCGAAATATTGTTTGCACTTTCCTTATTATAAATTCTGTCTGATTCTCTTGCACGAACTAATACTACATGGTTGTAAACAACTTGGTATTACACTTTAAAGAAAATCATCGACTTGAAAAATAGTACCGAAATCAAATGTTCAATCTTAATGTAGATTAATCCCAAGTAGAAATTTAATCTAGAAAAACGTTAGAAGCTAGCAAGTTTTATTAGTTTCACGCTAGAAACTCTCAATAAAAACTGGCAAATTTCTAGCGAAAAAATCTAAACACGGTCTCGTCACACAATTTTTTAGGTTAGAAAACACAAGTTATTCGCAAAAAAATCGAAAGTTTCTCTAGTCTAGATAAATGAAAGTTAAACTCACAAGTTCCTTGCAAGTAATTCGTAAGTTTTTCTAGTCTAGAAAAACTTACGACAAACTAGCGAGTGTCTAACCTCAACTTACGAAAAACCATCGAAATTTCTACTTCGCATATTTCAATTTGTTTTTATCCGAATTGGTGACACATTTGTTTTTTTTATGTTTTGAGTCACAAACTGAATATTTAACTCATTTGGGATCAAAGCAAGACAAAAATGTATGTTCAAAATGTTCACTGAAATTTAAAAGGGCGACATTTTTTAAAGGGAGAAAATTTTGAAAAAATGTTTCAATCATCTTATAACTCAACACCACTGGGTTTTAGGTCAGTTTTTTTCCAATTTTTAGTTATATTTTAAAAAAGGGTGCTATGTTTGAAATTTGAAAAAATTTAATATCTTTTTAAAAATCGACCCACCATATTATGAGTCACAATTAATATTTTAAACGAAATACAAACTTTTTTTTCGCGTTTCCTTATAAAATTTCTGATTCACAAATACTTGTAACCCCACATTTCAAACCTTCTAAAACCATATTCCAACAAAAAAACGTCACCTTATTTCTTCCTCCCCAACTCTCCCGTTTCACCTTCCGGCTCCACACCAGCTAAACAACAGCCCCAGAAAAAAGCTCGTCGTCCAGTAATTACTGCGCCCCGGGAAGTCCTTTAAAAATCAGACAGCCATCGCCTCCTGTCTCTCCGTTCCTTTCAAAAACGGCGCTTTTGCTCCGCCTGATTACCTCCCCCCTGAAACATCCATCCAAAAACTCCCACCACACCGCCATCCAGCTTTCCTTATCCTTTACTCCTCGCTTCTTCGATGGCGCGTCAACGTCGCCGCCGTCTGTTTTTCGCGAGCGAAACACTCGACTCGGAGTTTGCATCGGCGACTTCATCCGGCGATCGTTTGCTCTGACAGTTTTCAACTTGGTCCGGCGCTTTTTATCCGCGCGCGCGAATCGGATCTGAATACGCGGCGCGCCTTTGTTCGGCGCTTTTTGTCGGGCAAATTGGAATTAGCTGCCGCGGCCGTAAAACTGTTTGCCGGGTCGCGCGGGCGAGCTGCTGAGTTAACATTTTTGCGCAAATCCGATATATGCAGGGGTTTGTTTAATTGTGCAGTTGTCGAGTGGAGTTTCGGGGGAAACTACCGCGGGGATAATCAAGTCGAGGAGAAATTATGTAATAACGGTGGAAAATTGGTGATTGGTTGGGCTGAAGGTGACTTTAATTGGATGGGAGTTGGGTTTCGACGAGCTGAAATGAACGTTCAGCAAAAGGTGATGTTGTTTTGGGTGTTGAGCAAATACCGAACATTTTCGGGGATTACGATGTTTTTTAGGATTCATGGAAGTTTATGGGGGTTCATGGAGTAGTTAGTAAGGAATGATTGATAAAATGGTTTTGGCGTGTAGACATTTAGTATCAGTCAATAAAGGTTCATATGAACCTTTATTGACTGAACTCATAGTTCATTGATCTTAATGGTTCATAGTTGGTACAATTGTATGATGTGTACAAGTTCATAGAAATCTGAGAATCGTTCATAAAAATCAGTAGTTCATAATAGTTCAGTTTATAACAATTTACAGCGCAAAAGTTCATAAGTTCATCGAATTCTGTGAATCGTTCATAAAAATCAATAGTTTATGATAGTCCAGTTTATAATAGTTTATAGCTCAAAAGTTCATAGAAATCTGTAAATCGTTCATAAAAATCAGTAGTTCATAATAGTTCAATTTCTAACAGTTTACAGCTAAAATGTTCAAAATTTCATAGAAATCTATGAATCGTTCATATAATTCAGGAGTTCATAATAGTTCAATTTCTAGCAGTTTACAGTTCATAGTTCATTGTATATAAATAATAGTCATAGTTCTTAAAATTGAATGGTTCATAACAGTTCATCCTCGATATAATTTCATAATACATAACAGTTCATAACCTACAGAACTTGATATAAGACTAACCTAACCTAAGAATTCTTCATTCTATATCTACCAGTAAATTATATAAATACAAACAGAATCTGAAAAACTACCCAAAGAAGACTTTCTGAAATTAAAACGGCATTCCACTTCCAATTCACGAGGGAGAAAGCAATTGTAAAATTTCTTCCGGAATCCATCAAACGCCATCCTACATATAAAACCAAAACCCTATCGTTTCCCAATGGACATTAAAAATACACTTCCCCCCAATCCTTCATTCCTCCTACGTAGTCCCACTTCGTTAACGTGTCTCTCACTCCCCCCCCCCCCTCTTTTCCTCCGAGCCCGGCGGATGCCAAATTTCGGCGCGCGGGGCTTATCTCCCCCTCCCCTTCCCGTTGCCCCAGTTTCCGCGAACAATATTTTTGCCGGCCGCGTCACTGCCACACGCCGCGACCCCGTGAAATCGCATTCATCTCGGCGTTAGCCGCGCGTTTCTTTGCCGCTCCGTCGCGCTTGTAAACGCGGCCGATTTCCACCTTCTTTTCTCCCCCCCCCCTTTCCCCCACCCCGACAATTACAAAAGACAAAAGTTTTTATCCGCGGAAATTTACGACCCGGCGTTGTAGCCATCGACGATTGTTCGCCGGGGAACGAAACGCAGATAAAAATTGATTTACCGCCACGCGACAAAGGCGACCTCTGGCGGCGATTTTCATTAACATTTCTAATCGAAGAGGGCGCTCGATTTTTCGTCCCGGAAGGCAAAAGAACGGAGGGAAAAAAGACGCTGCCATCGAAATGGCTATCGCTTCTCGGATGCGTGAATAGTATATATATATATGTGGTGTGTGTATGTATATATATATATGTATATATATATATATAGTCGTCGGAGAGGAAAGCACCGGAATGGGCCGAACCGGCAAACGGAAGGCCAGTAATTACCGGCTGACTGGAAAGGAGGTTGGCGCTGGAACGCGCAAACGTCTTAAAGTTCGATGAAACGATTACCGTGACAGAAAAAGGACGAGTCCAGTGCCCCGGGGGCGACTAATGCGGAAAATAAAAACAGCCCAACCGGGCTGTTAATGCTTATTGCGCGTCGAGCGCTCAAATGGCGCTGAAAATTGATGAAATGTGGGATCGCTTCGCTAAGTCCCATGGGAGGCGTTTTCGGATCGCTTTGCACCAAGGTTCTGTAATTAGACGTCGAAGAGGGCCGTTTGCGACCGGTCGATTGCTTCTGCGCAAAAATAAAGGCCAGGAGAATCTGGCAAACAAAGTATCTGATCAGCATTTTACACCTCAGGTCTTCCCTTAGAGATATTAGGTCCCAAAATGTAGTGTTCCATAATAGGGTCATGATGTAGACCTTCCCTAACAGACATACCTCTAGAACACGTCGATTCGACATGGAATCTACATCGAATCTACGTTCGAATGTTCCTCCACCTAGAATCGACGTGGATTCCATGTTCAATGTCTATATGGGTACTTATTTCAATGAAAATGTTCAAAGATATGTAACTTTGGAAAAGATGCTTTAGAATAACTTTCGGAAATAGCGTTCCTAATTTTTGTGTAGAGTAACCACAAGTTATTCACTCCAATCAAGTACTTCCAAACATCTCTAACATATAACACATATCACTTTTCATTGCCTCCAAACCTCTATCAAGTTTGGTCAGTATCTCACCCAATTTTCAATCTGTAATAACTAACTTGTGCTAATTGGTCATGCTTCCCCAGATTTATTGAAGTACGCCTACAACTAATCCTCAGACACCGTTTAGCAAATTCAACGACACAAAAACGCTTTCTAACATACATTCAACGAATTTAGTTTGTGGACCAGGATTCTCCATGTATACCAACTATACGGGTCTCTTTTTACCAGTGCAGTTACCGCATCGTAACTCGCGACTGTGGCGCCACAACGTCTTTCCCGAAGCGTGACAGCTGCCCGCATGTGGACTGTTGTTCAAAACACCGCGATCGGCCCGAAAAACACAGAGAGAGCGGCGCAGACGACAGGAAGAGAAGCGGCACAGAGAGGAGGCAAGCACGTTTGGCGTTAGTACACTAAACTACGCTGCTACTTAGCTAAGTTTAACTCGGGAGCGAGCGCACACACAGACATTCAAGCGGCCCAGTTCCGGCCCGTGGCTCGGTTCTTACACTCGCCGGACTCGTCATCCTCTAGCGGCAAACTGGAAAACAAGGGACACAACAACAACAACAACAAAAAGAGCCCGATAATCGGGTCTGGACGGACAGACTAAGTGCGGGGCGATGGGGCGGAAAAGGGGTGGGATCCGTGGAGCGGGTGCGAAATGAAACAATCTACGTAAATGCTCAGGCGGTGTGCTTTCATGAATTGTATATTTACCGTTTTCCGTCCGTTATTTCCGCAGGACATAAAGCAGGCGACAAGCGAAAAAATAAACAAGACGCCCGCGAAGGAAGCCACCTCAAGACGCCATTTGCGCGATTGGACAATTGTTCGTCTGCGGTTCTTTTTCAGCCGATTCTTTTGGCTGATCTCCGGTGGGAAGTGGCGCGCGACGACCTGAGGATGGCTTCCTTGCTAAGTCTTCCACTCGAGGTTTTGGACAATTCGTATATTTTCGTTGCCATTTTATTTACAATAGTCAATCATCCGCCAAACCATAACGCCAAACGTCGTCGTGATTTGCGCTATTACGAGTTGTATTCACATATGTAATATGCAGCTCCGACGTATCGGCGTGCTCGCTAAAAAAATAACGGCTCGTCGGTTCATGAAACTCCAAAAGCGAAGAGTTGACTGTACAATTTCGTACGCGGTTCTTTGTCTGGGTAAACGAGTTCACTTGTTTGGGAACTTATAACGTTGGGTCGGATGGAGATTGAGCGAAATCAACTTCCGGAATCTTTACTGGTTTGTTTGTTATACATGTAGGCGGTAAACGGGTTGGCTTGAGCGTTCGACTTTTTAGTAACAGAGTGGAGTGGGGAGGTTAACTTCCGGTTGCACAGTTATCGCGCTCGCGAAATCGACGGAATCGCCTTTCGAGGTGAGACGTGTGTTTGTTTGTAGTAAGAGGAATCCTCTTGTCTAAAGAGGACTGCAGACAGACAAATGCTGGAGAAATGTTTGTAAGAAAACGTTCACGTATTTGGGATGTAGTTTTCAAGAAATTTTTTGCAATTTTAAGTCACTGATATCTGCAGATGATACATTTTGTTGTAATAAAATTGAATTTTAGTAGAATATTAGTTTGAGGTCTTACGTCGAAAGAAGTTTCAGGCAATTCGATCGATACGAATAACTGAGAGTGCACTGTTAACACTATATTTCTCGAACCGCTCGAAACCGTGTAAGAATGTGGAAGAAGGGAGTAAGAGAAAAGGGAGTAAGTAAAGTAAAATAAATTATTGTGTATAAGTATTTTGGATTCTAAACATAAAGTATATTAGACATTTTTACTGTAAAGACATTGTATTGCAAAACGATTGCATTTTTCAGTGAAACCTCTTCGTTTTGCAATAAAAAATAGTTGATTCTTTAACAAGAAATCGTTTTACAGTAGAACCTCAAATTCTTGTCACAAAAAATTGCACTATGCTGCTACATCGGGGTTCAACTATAACTTATACTGATAAACTGTAACTCAGTGTAAAGTTTCTAGTTAGGAGAGAGGATAGTGTTGCGAGAAATAGAGGGTTAAAAATGTTTCGACATTCCAAGTATTGTTATGTTGCGAACAATTGGAGGTACGATAATTCGAAAGTGCCGGAGCTCGGATTTGATTGTCAAGTCCCGGCACTGGAAGTTTGGCGCGGAAATCGGTAACAGTGTGGGCGAATGTGTTTCGGGATTACATCTAGCTTTTCAGGGCGTAACCTACGAGTTGCGTCTCGCGTTGACTCATTTTGGAAAATTTCGTCGAATGTGTCGCGGAATTAGTCATCGTCGAAGTGTTTGAGCAACCTTATGTGGAGAAAGGGAACGCAGGGAACCGATTATCAAAACGCGTTAAATTTTCCAGAAATCGTCAATAGTTTCTATATAAAACTCGTATAAACTCTAAACACTGATAACTTGAAAAACAGTTCCAGTGCGAATAACTTGCACTCCGTTTGCGGCTACGGCACTGTTATTGTTTAATATCGATTATCCTGACGTTTAAATCCGACGTTTAAATATATATATATTTATATTTATATATTTATATTCATTTATATTTATACTTTATTTATATTTATATATATGTATATTTTCTGTAAAGTACGGCTATGGAACCCGAAATGCATTCAAACATATTATAATCTCTGAGAGAAACCGTACCCCCCCTCCCCCACCCCCCACTTATCGCGACGAAACATCCGATCCTTTCATCCACCGTTATCATTCGATTACACTAAGAGAAAAGTCATTTTATAATAATTACTATTTATACATTAACGCATAGATACCAAATACCAAAGGAGAACATTCCCTGACAACAGTAAATTTTACTGTTTAGTCAGTACATGTTTATAGTGTCTCCATTTATATAATACCCAATTTATTTGGCAGTTTCCTGTACTATGGTTGCGTTACTGTATAAACAGTAACTTTTGAGATCACTTTTTTCTTTCTCTACTGTGATTCGCTTGGAATTCTCAGGAAATATTGAAAAAGTCAATTTTGCTCTTTTTGCTTAATTTCATAATTGCATAATAGATGAACAACAATGTTTTATTTTAATTTAGAAACGCGAATGTTGAAACATTTTTTTCATGTTTTTCTTTCATTCATAATGAAAAATCTGAAAAAAATGAAGTTAAATAACTTCAGCGTGTTACAATGACGCCATCTTTCACGACACTTAGCAATCCCTTTTTTCTATCTTTGAGAGCAGACTCGACTTTCTCCAACAGAGTCGCAATTATTTTCGAAACTGGCGCACCGCCTGTCTCCGTGACTATTTCTGCAAGCGCTCGGCAAAATATCTCACGCGAGCGCGAGAATTTATGAATCGAAAACCGCGTGAATTACGGCGCTGCTAAACGTCACTTCAGCGTTTTATTACTTTTTGCTACCCGCCGCCCACCCCGGACCAGGCGCCCTTATTGCGTAATCCAGAAATGAAATAAAACAACGCGTTAATGAAGATACGCTTTAATTTATAGGCGTGCTCGCGTTTTTTCAAATTATCTAAAAATGGACAAAATGGTATTTCAGTTACAAAAAACAAACATCAATTCAGCAGCAATTGAAACTAGTTATTTTCACATTATATTTGCAGCATGCCATAATCTTTATTATAAACTCCATTTGTTTAAATTTTAAAAACCAATTATAAGTAGATTATTAAAAAAATTTTTTTCAAATTTACTAAATATTATTTATTGCATTTTACAAATGCATAAAATTACAATTATCGATCGAAAATGCTTAATTTATTTTATACACCATTTTCCATTTTCCATATAAAAATTGTTATCTTTTAACTATCAAAATCACTTTCAAAGATTCAACACTCTACGTATCAGTCCCAATTTCAATTTCTCAAAAACCCAACCAACTTCCTAAATTTGTATATTCTTCTTTCCAATACCAATTTTTCCAATTTTCAATTGGAAACAATCGTCCCGGAGAATTCCATGCTGCCAATTACCGAAACCCCCGTCTGGCGCCGAGACGCGAAAAAAACTCGCGCAAAAAAGGAGCCGCGTCCGTTTTCCGGCGCGATTTGTCGACTCAT
>JABFPB010001136.1:0-27647 GCA_022817645.1 Ceratoteleas bidentatus | reverse complement strand
ATTGGAGTTGGATCAACTTTTACTCTATTTCAACTCGAAAATCGAGTTGTGTTTACTCTGATTTTTTTCTCAGTGTGGAAATTATATTTTTAAGAGTGTAGGAAAATTATAAAGTCTCACATGAAACTACTAACAAATTCATTTTTAGTTCTCCTAATGGAAAACAAAAACATCCCATGGGTGTGTTAGACACAAATTGTTTTCTGAACTGCTTCTTAATGTAAATTTTGCACTTTTGGACTAACATACAAGGAAGCGAGTTAGAAAAAGTGCGGTAAAAGTGACGCCGTTTTGACCGAGAGCCTATCATTACTATCTTTTAAATAATAACATTTCCTCCAGTCTCAGCACTTCCGGACGCTAAAACGAGATTTTTCTCGGCCGAACGGCACTCGAACATTTCGTAATCGGCGATCCTTCCGTAATTAAATCTTTTGCAATTTCGAACGAAAGGAGAAATTATTCTACATTGTGATCGCGGCATTATAGTGTTTACGTATTGCGCAAGCGCGATTGTAACGTCGAAAATGCGAGGCTGTAAAAGGCTTAATTTTAATCGTCGACCGGAAAAGAATGCGAGTAGCTTAATCATAAATTTAAGATCTTGCCCGGCCATCTAATTATATCCTCCCAAAACGAACGCATGCGCATAAATTATGTAACCCGATTGCGCAACGCGTCGTGTATGGAGATTTATCGACGGTCACAGCCGATCGGGCGAAAAAACTGCAGTCCCCCGGGACTCGGCATGCTTTTTTCGCCGTCGCGAAAAAGTCCTTCTTTCGCCGTCGCCGCCGCTTGTCACTCGTCAAAACATGACGCGCCTTTTCCGGAAACAATCGGCCCGTAGAATTTAAGAGCGAACGCCGAGACAATCGGTTTTCGCAACTTGTCCGCCGAGTGCGACGTTCTCCCAAATCGGCGGTTACGTAACGTCGTTTGCATTTACAGAAGCGGCCGAATTGACGGGTCTATCGAGCCGGTCCATCTCGCCGGGGCCTTTTGCGAGTACTTTTCCCCGCCGGTTTTCAGCCGACACAAAACCTCACGCGGTGTCGATAAAATTGCAATCACGGCGCAAGTTTCCTACTCAAAAACGATGCATTGAAAAAAAGGGAATCGCATTGGGTCAAAGTAGATTTGATTCAATAGTTTTTCAAAAGTATTTTGGATTGAAACAAAACTCCAATTAGTTTCAGATTAAAACTATTTCGGAAAAATACGCAATTTCATTAATGCGAGGGGAATGTCTACTTCAAGTATATCGCCAGAAGTGAAGTTGATTTAAGTACATATAAAACTAACCTAAAACTTGAAAAAGCATTTGCTATAACATTTGGAATAAAAATAAAATTGAGTATGAAATTATTTGATAATATATGAATTTAACGTGAAATCAAATCAAATATTAAATAATTAATGATATAATTTCCACAATCAGAAGCAAATATAACAATTATAGATTCATTAATATTTTCATGAACTTCTAATATAAAATATGAAAAATGTTTGGTAAACAGTTTAGCGGATGATGTTGTGTAGTATTGTCTAAAGATTTAATACATAATCGAAATTCAGTGGAGAGATAAACTGACGCTTCGAATATTGCTTCAAAAGAAATTAGACATTTGATATTCCCATGTTGCATAACGTCAATTAGGTGCCTATATAGTTTGGAGGTTCAACATAAATTTCAAGAGTGCAATCTCGAATAAATGATCAGTTGCGATAATTTACATAAATCTACTAAATTACTTCCTTAGATGCACTGTGATACTCCTGTAATTTCTTATTTTTGTTGTACTATAAAGATTTTGAATACTATATAAAGATGATATGAAGACATATTATAAAATGTCAGAAAGTGACATTTTGCTTATAAATCGTACAATTTATCATACTTAGATACACTAATCCCGTAATCGGTGCCTTTGACCTAAACGGCAATTTCGTCAGGACTCACTTCAAACAGATTTCCTTGCAGTCGCATCATCTGTCCGCCCAAAAGCCATAAATTCCCAATCTCAAATATCACTGGATGATGAACTCAGAATCCACGTGATCAATCTTACCCTTGTTTTATTTCAATGTTTATTTAACTTTATCTATCATTCCAACACTTGTTCATGTAAATTATATAAACGCTTATCCTTTTCCTTTATTTTCTCTTTTATCGGCAACACTCTTAAACTGTATCTTAAATACGTCTAAATATCACGAAATCCATCTCACGTAAAGGAATGTTATATAACGAAAATATAACATTTAGTGTCAAACAACCGACGCGCCATCTCTCACAAAATGCATCTTGTTGTGACAATGGGTCGGTTTTAAGAGCGCGCTGATGGTCAATGGCTCCGTAATGTCCGCGAAACGAGCCATGCCACGGACGAGGTGGCCGACGATTTAACGGGACATTACCGTTTTGTGTCGCGCGTGGTTAAATCATCGCGACAAAGTGCACGTGTCGTCGTGGCCGTCGTTTCGATTTCGGTCGCGCTGTTTTGCGCTGATCAACGGCGTTAGCCGAAATGTCGGCTTAATTGAAAAAATTGATACGCGCCGTGTCGCCGGGGAAAATATTTTTTCGCGATTTCCCACGATGACAAATCGGGCCGCTCGCCGTGGGTGACAATGAAACATGCGCCTGTTTGCGTACACAAATTTCGCGATACGTTTACTGGCGCGATTAAAATGAAAGTGGAAAGAAATGACGATCGGATGGTGCGCGAAACAGCGAATTGTTTTTGAAAACCAATTTTCGTCTTTTTTTTGTTAGCCAGGAATAATTCTGATTTGTTTTTTGTAGGGCAGTTTTCGGTTGACTGTTTACTTAACTAGCGATTTGTTGGCAAAATTTTCCACGTGGAGAATAGTTATCACTATTCCCCACTGGGGAAGTGGGGAATAGTAATAACTGTTACTATGCCCCACTATTACCTTCACTACCTATTACCCTCACTTTGTGAAACAAGTGTGTTTAACGCTAAAATTAAGCGATCGAAATTTGTACAATCCTGTTTTGTTAATACTGGGAATTGAACCCTTGCCTTCAGATTCGAATCACTGAGATATGGTGTAAAAGTATATATACTTGTTTACTTTCAGAAATATTGATATGATCTATTTATTTTTATTGATAACATTAAATTTAGTCTATTTTGATTCTAATTGCTTGTTTTTTATTCTAATTGCTTGGTTGTCTAGTATTTAACAAAGCCAAACGAGATTCTGATACGAGATTCTGATAAAACTTATCAAGTTTTTACTTTCCAGCAACTCGTCAATTTGTGTTTAATATTCTAAAGCAACAGCTATTACCGAGACCTCTTGCGGCGATTTGTATAAGTTTTGACAGGGCAGTCAGGGTTTGATGTGCACTTGACATATGGAGAAAACCGTGAGTTCAGACAAAAATGACAAATCAAATTAATAATAAACGGAGTTGTAAGGTTGTAACGTAGTTAGTTGTTCCAGTAATTTGGGAACACGAATACATTTTTATTTGTTTCCCAATAAGCCGTGGCAAATAGAAAGAAAAAAGAAATGCATTGCTTTTAATATTCAGCATTTAATATTCAGCAAAATTTTACCTCCACATATAAATTGTGGAAATTCTCATTTTTCTGCGTGCTTTTAGCGCCTGGAGTTTCTCTCAAAACTGTAATTTTAATTATTGTATAATTTTCACCATTTATCTGTTCCTCAGTTACATGGCTTACATGTTTTGGAGTAACTTCTTCCCTTTAGAAATGCCTTTTTTCCGAAAAAAATGTGTGTATTCGCAGATTTAAAGCCACAGGAAATAATCACTGACATTTCACAGAAGTTTTTATCAATCGCAATGAATTAACTTCTTAGGGGTCATCCATAAATAATGTCACACACTTAGGGGAGGGAGGGGGGTCGGTGTTGTGTGACAGTCTGTGTTATAGGGATAGGCAGAAGTCTGAAAATGTGTGACATGGGGGAAGGGGGGAGTAAAAAATAGTCAAATTTAGCGTGACGTCATTTATGGATGGCCCCTTAGTATATTTGTTTTGGCAAATAAAAAACAATCGTTCTTCATTGAAAACGCATCTGTCATAACATAAAATGCCCTATCAAAACTTTCACGTGCTCCAGCAGATGGCGCGCCAGTAGGAACATTCAGCTGTTGCTTTAGAATATAACGCGCTCAACGGTGGTTGCCTGTCTTTGGGGCACGTCGAGCGTCGGGCGAGTTTTGCGATCCAGCAATTCAATTATTATATTAATTCCCAAAGGTTGCTTATATTTCAGCAAAATATAGAACCTCCATTTAACAATGGCATAAAAAATAACCTCAAAAGTGCGATGTATCAATATCTTACTCCTTCAAGTGGTATACTTTTACCATCGAGTGTTACATTTTCTCCATTTGACAAATACCGTTTGAAATTGTACTTCGTACTACTATAGTGGTATCCCGTACAACTAAAATGGTAACTTTTACGTCTTAGTTTTCTCAGTGTAAACGAATGTTTTATTTTAGTAGTTTGCGCAACTATACGCAATTGCAGACGTCCGCGTGCAATTCACCTGCAATCTGTCTCAACGGAGGTTTACTTGCACTTTTTCGCAAACGTGGGAAAGGGAATGACAAGTGTACTCCAATCTCGCTCAGCTTAACTGGATTAGATGGTTTTAAATGTAATAGTCTTACAATGTGTCGGAAGTGTTTTCCACTCGGGAACAGCGTAAAAAGCGTTATGGACCGCGACGGACGGATGTTCGGAGAAGGACAAAAAGTTTTGGACGCAAACGAGCGTGTACTTTTTCTGATCGCCTGCGATCTCGTGTCGATCGTGTTACAGGTGATACGATTTGTTTTTTTTTCTCTCCCGAAAAAAGGGACACTAGACAGGACCACACATAATGACGAAATGTTAATATGTGCGGTAACTCGGGGCCATATTTGGCGGTTATGACGGATAACTCCGGTCGTGCAATTTGTCAAAACGAAACGTGGACAAACAAGTCCATCGGTAATTAATTATTTCGATTTATGTCTTGGCTTTAATTCGTATATTTCCCTTTTTCCCATATCGTCTTTGTTGTCCACCGGTTTATCGGCATGAATAATTCCGGAAAGAAAGGGTCGAGCCGTGTGAATGTAAAACGATGACTTAATTGATTTCGTATTACTTCATTCCCGGTAACAGTTGGATAACACTCGCGGAACGCTGGGGATTAAATAATCGCGGGGCTTTTGTGATAACGATTGATTCGCACAGTGTCATTTCGCTGGAGAGGACGGCGTTTTGAATATTTTAGCAGCGTTGGCCCACACATGCCACGTTACGGTTTCATGAAAATAAACGCCGAGGAAAAGGAAAAAGCTCCACTAAAGTGTTCGTCGTAAAACGAACCGTTTCTCTGGAATCCGTAATCCCGAACGTTATAATTAATAACTAGACAAAAATGAGAGGGGAAAAAAACGATGTCCAGGAGGAGGAACGCAAAAAAGAGCGTTTTGTCGGAATTGAAAAAGCGTTGCCTGTAATGGACGAGTTTTTAATAGCGTCGCCCTTTGTACAGTAATTATTCAAGCAAGATTTAATTACCAACTGATTAACGCTTGTTTATTGCGTTAGCCGAAGATTTTGCTGTTAAAATTCGGCTCCATTCCAGGCCATAAAACATTATAATTCCTGATTAGAATCTTCGATAGAAACTCATCCGAGTTTCTGCTCTAAAAGGTATTCGAGGATTCATTCACCGGTGTCGCCCGGCCCGACAATAGGTTCATGGTCATTTGCGGTGACGCGCGATACATTACAATAATGTTGTTATTAAGGTGAACGAACAAGTTATTACCGAAAAAAGCGCGCTGATTTTTCATAAATGCGTAAAAGAGTTGTAAATCCAGCTGAAACATCCGAATACTTAGAGACATTCGAATAAACCGAATAAACCAAAAAGAAATAAAAGATTTTTCCATTCCATATTTGGACGAATCTGTTTAATAATAAATCTGGTCAATCAATCCGGATAACGATTCTGAATAATAATTCCCGATAACATTATTGAATCCAGATTATTACATACGGATATTTGAACTTGAGATGTAAGATATTTTATTAACACGGATACCCGGATATCTCGATGTCATTAAATTCAGATTTTTATTTCAACTTTAATCGTAATTCGCGACCTTTATTATCGCATTCCGCCAAACTTTCTCGTTATTGATAAGTGGACAATTTCTGTTTCAGATTCACGAACAGATGACGAGGGAGGAGGTGCTGTCGGTGTTCCATGTCAACCATGATTCCGGTAATAAAACTTGGAGTTATCTTAAGCGTGCGGCTTAATCGGGCGCGCGTTTTCACGAACGCGTTCGCGCGTGAAAACTGTCGATTTGACTTTCGTTTTTCAGCCGGTTGTTTGACCCAAAGTTCCGCGTGGTAATGACAGAAAACGTAGCGGGTTCATCGCTCTGACATGATGTAAGAGCGTGAAACGACTTTCATGTCTTCTGCACGTGCTTCTCCGGCCGCTGTTTATCGTAGTGAATCATTTCTGTAAATATTTAAAGCCATACACGACGGCCCGGAGATGTGTACGTGCGATGTTCAAGGTCCCGGTTTTACATCCTCGTTTTCTTTCATTCTTCTCCGAGAGGAGAATTAAAATGCCACTAGACGCCAGGTTCAACAACTTAATCATATTTCGCGTGCCGAAGTATCCGCAGGCATTTAAACCTGAATCTGGCGATGGGAAAAGTGTGGTATTGAAATAGACTCTACACAAAAAAACACGCTCCTAGAAAAATCACAAAAATTACCGATTTAGTACGAAAGTGAATTCATTATTAAGACCATAAAATCTGAAATATAATCTTTAAGATTACGTGAAATGATGAACCACTGAACTCCCACCCCTACAGACTGATGTAAAAACTCGTAGAATGCTTGGTAAATGTCAAAAGTCCATAATATCGGATGAAATCGCTGTAGAAAATTTCAGATTTTTTCGAAGTCAAATTAAATTTTCATTTTAAATTAATTAATTAACCCGAAATTAATGCTACGATGATTTGATTCGAAGTTACAGGATTTTGAAATTTATTCAGCATTTTGTAAGTTTTTTTCTTCGAGATGTGGGGTGTCTGGAAAGGTTCAAATCTTCCATTACCTCACATGATCTTAAAGATGAGACTGCAAATGTATTAAGACTAAAAAATTAATTCACTTTCGTACATAATCGACCGAGTTTAATCTAAATTCGAAAAGTCGGTAATTTTTGTGATTTTTCTAGTGGAGCGTTTTTTGTGTCGCGTGTATAAATTACTGTAATGCGCGGATGCGAACGGTTTCCAGGTTTTTTTGGGATCGACAGCATGACGTTATTTATTGCACATCGTGTCCGGTTTGATGGTTGCGCTTGTCGGAATCGGCTGCGAAAGAATGTTGATTAATTAGTTAATTTAATTAATTGATTCAATTCCATCAGCATAACGAGGAAAAGCTGCGGCTAATTGATTAACTGCGTAGACATGTTTGAGGCTAAACATGTAAGGAGGAGTTATCGGAATATGTTATTCGAATTGCTCGCGTGGTTTTTTTCGGATCAAATGGTTCATATTTTACAAAAAAAGCCAAAAAAACAGCTGTTAAAAGTGTCTGTTAAAATTAATGTACGTTCATGCATTTTTAATGGGAGTGTGAAGTTCAAACACTGAACTCGTCGAAAATGTAATGTCATCTTTCTTCGATGACCTTTTTGGCACAATGCGCTGCCGGGAAGTAAAAACCGATTCGGTCGAGCATTTCAACGTGTTCTAACATTTGTCTAAATACCACGCAAAAAGTCGTCTGTAGACTTCAACTACAATAATTTTTCAAGATTGATGAATGATTATTTGACTCGACGCGATGATTTCAATTCCAGTGCCAGTCTACGAGGTAGTGCCTGTGCTGCATTCTTCAATTCACAAAAGGAGTATAGACAGCAGCCAGGAAATCCATCTCAAGGCTTTTGGGAGGAACTACAATCTGTCCTTGAAACCGACGGATAGCTTGTGGTCCGGCAATCACTTGTCAATGTGGACTGTCACTAAAAATGCTTCGCTGCCTGACGGTCTGCAATATGAAGAAGTGCCCGAGGTATGACGATTCGCGAGTTGTTCGGCCAAAGTACAACAGCCAAAGTAACGCGACGGCGCATTATGTAAGAAACAAAGACAAAAACGCGAATTAATCATCCGACCGAATGGTCTGCTGAAACAATAGCGCTCTTGAACACAGTGGTCCCGAAAATTCATTCAGTCACATTCTTTTTAGGACCGGGCGAAACAGGTTTTCACGTTTTAGCATTAGACACTCGGTGTTATCTGTTTCCAAGTTCGTCTTTGAACGGGTCTGTGGCTCTTGACGAAAATTTCAGCCCGACATTTAAACACACGCACAAAGCCAACGAAATCCCTAACGAGCAGACCTAAGTTGCATTAATTACCGTTTCCTTTCACCAGCCGACAACGCAACTCTTTGTCCCGATCATCCGACAAATTAACGACTGAGAACCCCAAAAACTTCCCCCGTTAGAGGGCGCAACAAGAAAAATGGGCGCCTCCGACTAAGTAATCGCGTCCCGCGCGAGAATACGAACAGACGTTGCCGTTTTTGTCATCAGCGATTGATCCTGTCTTCCGACAATGTCGTAAAACACTATTTTATGACTCGAATGTTACAATTTGTCTAATTAAGGTGGTACTAAGGCTAAGGGAAACATTCAACACTGAGCTGGGATTTGGCGAATCCATTAATCAAATTGAAATTCGGGGGTTTACAAAATTTCGGCGAACTTCATATTGATTTCGCGAAATGTGTCATTTGAGGGATGACTTATAGAGTTGAGACAATCGGCAGGGGAGAGATAGGAAAATAAATTATTTTGGACATAATTTTTAATTATCATTCCGAAGATTCTGGTCTTCCAATTCTCATCCGATTGACTTCTGGATTTGCCAATTTGTTCCTTATTCAAAGGGTTTGTATTGACGGAATTTTCGTAAACATTATTGAAAAAAAGTTATTAACAATTAGCCAAAAAACTATTTTTGACCTCTTTTTTAACACGTTTGCTCAATTAACTATAACTTTAGTCAATTAATATTTATAAAAAGAAGTGTCGATTCCAACTTGATCTTGTAAATAAATAAATAATCCTGATCACCTTAAAGACGCGCATTTGACGAAATTGTCACCAGACTGGAACTGTCCGACTTGTTTATGACGGTTGTTAGAAAACACGCGAAAAGACGTGGCGGAAAAAACCGGCAAAGTTGTGCCATCGTTTAAGTAATTAAACGCGCAAATTACTCCGGGGACATTGGACTAACGCCAGTGAAAAGTGCGCAACAATTGCCGAGATGTCAGTCTTGCGTTCCATTCTCGTGACCCACTTGACGCAACCGCGAAGTGCACGCGCGATGCCGGCACTTTGGAACCCCCGCAGTGGAGTAGTGCGTGTGAAAGCAGCCACGCGAAAAACAATGACACCGTGCCGAGTGCGTATTAGCGTCAAGTAGTATCAGCCGCGTCTGGCAAGACGCGTGTAACATCGCGGTTCGCTTTGTCGAATTGTTGCCATTTTCGCGGCGACCCGAGCCAAAAGTTGCGCAATGGAAGGCAAGAATGATCGAACGCCAGTTCGCATTGCCAGGCGAACCGCGTGGGTCAATCAAGACAATCGCAATCGTCTTTTGAGCCGACTTTTTGCCAGTCGGAAGAGAGCGTGGAAAGTGTTGAAATGGGGATTTTAGGAGTGGAAAATGATTTATTTAAGGTGATATTGAAGCGTAGCTACCACAGTGTTAGTGTTTTTGTTAATAAAAAAAGTTTGAATAATTCAATGCGGCAAAACTAGGAAATTTCAATATTCGGAAATGTGTCACTTATGATTTATTACGCACTCATATTTTCCCAAAAAAACACTAACTCCGTGGCAGGAGTCATGGATCATCACATTCATGGAAAAAAGTTAATATCAGCTGTGGGATTTATTTAGATCGTTAGGAGAAATGAAGGAAAAGTGGTTAAAAATTTAGCTAAATTGAGTTCATAAATGAAAGTCTTACATTTGTTTTGAAGACTATAAAAATTTAGAGTCAATCTTTTTGTTGTAGTAGAAGAATGTGTCTTTGTTTCTTACATGTTGATCGACAAATCATAAAATCTGACGATAAGATTATGTATAAAGTATTGTTGCATCGGGTTTCCAGCAATGGTAGGTAAGTTTTCAAGGGGATTCCTTCCAAAAAAAGTTAAAAAAATTGTTTCCAAATCGAAGTACACGGAAAACACATTGGTGAATCAGTTCTCTCGAAGAACCGGGCGCTTCTTACGTCTCAAAGTTCGGCTAATCAGAGTGTCCAGATGGGGAGCTGAGATGACCCGTATCGGGAGCTCAGAAGTCCCGAATTTCGGGAATGGCAAGTTGGTACGTCCCAAGCGTCATGAGGTCCCGAATTCGGGACTTCAGACGTCCCGAATTGAGAGACGTGAGCTAGACCGCGTTCGGGACGTCTGATGCGCCAAACGATTTTCCGTGTAGACATCAATCTCACATGTTTTAAGCCACAGAGAGTACTTTAAACCCATTTTAAATCATATTTCATTTTTTGATCCAATTTGAGAATTTCACCCTACTCAAAAAAAAGAAACAAAAATTGAAAAAAATGTTTTGATTCCAAATCAACGTATAAATGATCCCACTTAGATTCCAGTCACAAAGAGATTTAGCTTATTTAAACTCAAATAGACGACAACATATTTTTCGATTTCTGACCAAGTTTTGATAACCCTTTCCAATCTATATACATTCAACTTTCTGAACATTAAAAACCCCGGCTTTTAAACTCGCTTTTTCCTTTTTCAATTACACTCGCTCTCGATGAGTAATCAGCCCACCGAATCAGTTCCCGAAACATTTGTTGTTCCGACACGAAGAAGGTATAAATAATCGGGCGATTAAGTCGAAGTCCATTTGCCTCTCCGGCAGAAAACGAAAGTGTTTCATGGAAACCTTCACGCTCGTATTTAATATTAATGTGTTTTTTTGCAGGCAAGCGCGGATATCGGCGACATCTATCAAGACTCGACGAACATGGCGGCTGTTCTGCTGCACCGGGATGCGAATGGGAAAGTGCTCGTTGTAAGCAAACACTATTCTTTCTACACGCTTCTTTCGTCACCTCATCCATTATTGCAAACAAGTCTCTTTCGTCAAGCGACAGCCAGCCGGCGTTATAATTACCGCGATACCCACGTGCAATCCATTATCATATTCACGGGTGCACGTCGGTCGGGAACAATTAGGGGCTAAGCGTTATCTCGGCGGATTGTTGGCGGTACACCCGGAATACGAAAAGGAACAACGTATCAGCCCGAAGCGACGTTCGGCACGTACGACGATAACGGTTTTCGCGTCGTTTGACGTCCTTTTAATCCGCGCGATTCATTGAAATCGCGCGATCGCCAGCCCAAGTCTCGCCGACAAACAATAACGGCGGCTCGCGTTTTGTAACGCAATTACGCGCCCGCGGACGCTAGGCGGAAACAGAATTATTTCGAGCACGTACCGCTAAGGATGTTCCCGTTAATGCTATTAACTCAACATTTAAGTCAACGCCGCTTAATCAACTTAACGCGGATTAAATTATTTGGATTAGCATTTTATGTTATTTCAAGTTGCCTGAGCGCGTGCACCACTTTTTAAGGGTTTGTTGCGACTGCTTTGAGGGTCTTGGGTGTGCAGTGTAAAGAAAGTACCGTAATATTTAAGTATATTTTATGCTAGTTTCAAAAATATATATATTTAAAATTTAGAATTTTTTTAAATATTTGTCGCGATGTCAAAATATTTTGCTAACTTTGCGTTCGGTAAAGTTAGCAATTTTTTTTCAACTTTTACCTACGATAAACAAGAAGCATGTTGTCTGAATATACACACATTTATTGATATAAAGTGTTTAGAAGGTACCTTGTCACGTTGCAATTTTTTAATCGTGCGTTTTTAAATAATTTCACTCATTTTTACGACCGCAATCACATTTTGGGCCAAAGTCCCCCGTACTTTTTTAGGTGAAAGTTTTTTGCAAAGTTTAGTGTATTGATAATTTTTTGTCCTTTCGTGGATATCGGCATGTTTCGGCATCTAACTTGTTTTGCAGGTTTTAAGTCGCGAGTAAATGTGTCGGTCGTCACTTTACTTTCGAGTACAAATTTCATCTTAAAATAGTTCGTCTGTTTCGCCCGAGAGTAATTTAACGAACATTTAAATATTAACGGCAACTTTTTTCAACATTTGTATACATTTCCCACGCCAAAATACCAACCGCGAGATATTGCATAAGCGATCATTTGTGTGCCGTCAATGAAGTGAATGCTGAGACACTCAATTTGATAAATTTCGTGGAGAAAAAATTTAATTATACAGTTATTGATGACGCCTAAAAAGTTTAGACACATTTGTTTGATGAATTTCATAAAAAGTGCAATCGAAAAACATATTTTCGACTTCATTATCGTTAATTAAACGTTTTTGTTTTATAGTACATTTTTTACCAAGTCGAGCGTTACCCTGATATTATTGTTATCATTACTGTACAAGTTATGTATGCTCAAACTGCCCGTCGGTATCTCTTTATCAATTTTATTTGACAACTCTGCAATTTATTCCTCGGATTTAATCATCCTTACGTGTCTCGGAATTGGCACATTTTTTCGCATTCCTTCGAACAATGTCATATAGCCGCTTTTATTTCAAGCCTTGCGTACCGTTAATGTTTATTTCCGGCCGCGAGATTCCATCGTAAACCGTAAATCCGAAATTGTTCAACTTGAAACGCAGACTCTCTCTCTTAGAGGCGTTGAGCTTCAACGCGCTTAATTTATGCGAATAAATTATTTGTCTATATAAATTAGTTGATATGAATTTGCATTGCCAGAAAAAACTTGTGAACTAAATCGGTTTAAGTTGATTTGTCAGCTCTCACCACTTCTTAGTCGTGACGCAGTTTATGGTAATTCTCTTATTATATGACAATATTTGAAAACATTTTTACAGAAAACGTTATCTTATCATAATTTCCTGTTATGTTTGCCGAAGTGGTAATAAATTATTAAACAACCATTGAAAGCGCTCGAAAAGTATGATTTACATTCACAATAAATTACTATAATTTAGTCCTCGTTTCCTAGTTTGTATCATGTTATATGTATTTCCTATTATTCGGCGAACCGGCGAAATCTTAGAGTCATTTAAATCGCGTGACATTTCAACTCACCTCCGTATAAATAAACTGGTCGAAATAAACGCACCGATTTTAAGTTGCACAACTGCAGCTTAAAATTATTCATACCGCAAATTTTACGAATCTATATTCATATCATTAAAATGAGTTTAAATTCGGTTTGTTGCAAAAAACGAGGAACCTTTCCGCCAACCTGAATATTAGGTGAACGTGTATTTTTGCGCAAATCGTAAAGGCACAACTACAATGTCGAATACGTAAATCTGAAAGGAGAAAGAGTAAAGGAACAGGATACAAGAGTCGCGCCGGATCGAAGTGGTGTGGACCGGTACATTTCTCGCTAAAACTGGTCGATGATCTGCGGCAAAATTATTTGGTCTGGAGGATCGTCACAAAAATGCCCCCCACAATGTGGGTTCCGTTACACATGTCTAATTAAATTTTCCAATTTCATCGGTACGTTTCGCAAAGCGCGACTCGGCGCGTTTTGAAATTGGATACGCTCTTAAAGTTCATCGCTCGTCAAGCCGAACAATAAAAGAGCAGCGTCGTTAGTCACGTTTCCCAGCTGTCGAAAAAAAGACGAAAAAAGTCGCGCTCGACGTAATGAATTTACCTATATAGTCAAATGGGTTATGTAACGATCCGTAAATGCGTTGTCTAAGTGACCCCGCGTATTCTGACCTTTCGCTTTCACTCTCTCCGCGCTGATTGGAGCGAAGCGCATCCTCGGCGTAAACCTTCGCGTACAAACGAGTTTTTGACGAATAGCCGACGTTATGAAACGCAAATCGTTGTTACTCGCGTAGCATTAAACACGGCGGACGGATCGGGCCATTAATCCTTTCGTCGCAGATTCGCAGACGAATTTATGCTGCATTATTTTTCCAAGCGACCGGGACCTTGGTAATGAATTCGCCATCTGAGTCAGAAATGAACAGTCGTACCAATGTCGTACTAATGTAATTAGATGGTATTCGAAGTTAGCAAATAATGTCGAAACAATGTAGAATAGACGGTGTACTGAAACAGCTATATCAATTTATATATGATTTTTTACTTTTCTGTAGTGGACGTATTTTCAAAAAAAAAATATTTAACTGGTTTACATAAAGAGTATTTAATTTTTTTACTTATAGTTTCGTAATATTATAACTTATAATGCATAAATTCATTGAGAATACTGATAATTTTTCAAAATTTCCTTCACTTGTAAAAGTTGGATGTCAACGTCGTATGAAGACGTTGTTTTACAGTTATTCTGACTTTGATACGACTGTAAAATCGTTAAATCGATGCCGATTTTTGCCTAGGCTGCCGTGTTCCTTCGTTCGGTATTTTTCACTCGTCGCATTTCATTCTTCCGCCTCAGGAAACAATTTCGACGAAATTTTCCGATAAAAATGGATGGATTAATATTGCGTTCTGGTGTGCCTTCTAGGATGGAAACATCGGATCGGAGCTGGTGATTCGTCCGCTTCCGGAGCGAATAGTGGACGAGATCGTGGACAAAATTCAAAGTCTGCACGAGCCACATTTACTGCCGAACGTGACGCGAACGAAAAGAAGTCTGTTCCATACGCATCATCACGTTGTCTTTAGGAGAAACGCAAATGATATGGGAGACGAGTTTAGTGATTTCAGTAAGCATACAAACGTTGCGATTTGTAGTTACATAGCGGCATGATTAATTTTACTCAATGGTAATCGAAACTTTCTGTCGAAAAACCAAGTTTGCCTAACATTTCGGGCGACCCAGGTATTGTATTGCGCCTTCGCCACTTGGTCGTACACGACTGTGTTTAACATTGCGACTTTGTCCCGCAGCTTTTATGGAGCCGGATCATTTATCTAAGAGGTTTCGAACGAAACGCTCCGTCGCTACTAGGTCTAAGAGAGAAGCTCCGTATGTGATTTATCCAGAAATACTGTGCATCGTGGATTACGACGGTTATAGGTCAGCAAGTTACATAATTGTTAATAGACGTCATAAATTTCATTACTTCGATCAGTTAAATTAATACAAATTATTCCGCCATTTATAACCGCGAGGGATTGCGCAAGACTCAATCAAACGCCGCTTTTTCGAAAGACTTTCGCATCGCAAATTCTTTCGGTGTGTCGATCGGGAATCGGTTTGTACAGCTGCGTTTCTCTGTTGCAGGTTGCACGGCGGCGACAATGTGCAAATTAAGAGGTACTTCGTATCATTCTGGAACGGTGTGGATTTGAGGTACAAGTTGTTAAAAGGTCCCAAGATACGTATCAGTATTGCCGGCATCATCATTTCACGGGCAAGTATAAAAACTCGTTCTGCACCTCGGTGCAGCCTTGACGAAAAAATGAGCTGCTTCGCGCGCTTAATACGCTTCTCGTGTTTCAAAGACGCGAAACCGCGTCTTGTTCCAAGGAATTGATTCATATAAAACGTCTTAATTGGCCGAAAAACAAGACCATTTAATTTAAGTCCCGCGTGGCATTTGGCTCGGCGTTTCCAGCAAATCTTATTCAATTAATTATGTAACGCTCGCTAATTAACGATTCGCGAACCGAAAGCGAACGCACCTATTTCCAGCGGCGCTTTTTATCGCAACCGCAATTCCTTGGCCGGTCGGCTGCTTCATTTAAAAATTAAGAACGCGTGGCAAAAAGTGCCGAAACCCACTTACAGCGGGAAATCAATAACGAAACGCAAAAACGGTGTTCCTCGCGCAAAATTGCGCGTGGTAATCAGTTCCCGAGTAAAAATGATTTTGAACGTTGAATGATCGTTTTCTGGTTGTTTCTAGGTGATAAAGTAAAACCATATCGATCGAAAATTATTTCACAATCGTTCATTAATCGTATTGCGAACGATTAAAAATTATTAGGCAAAAAACGCTATTAGGCAAGAAGCGCTTATCGATTGTTGGCGATCGTTGAGCGATCTTTCAGAGATCATTTAAACATTGTAAGTCAAACGTATATATATGAAATTTTACCTTTACGTTTTGTCCATTATTCTTATAACAATCCCAAAACGATCGCAGAATGATCGCAGAACAGTCAATATGCATGTCCTATGTATTGCTTAATAATCTCAAAACGATTGCAGATCGATCGCGTAACAAAAAAGGAACGTTACTCTTTACTCCAAAGTTGATCGCAGATCTATCGCAGAATGATCAGTGCGAACAAGATATGAGTCCTTGGCTTTCTGCGACCGTCGCTAAACTCGCGGATCGATAGTTCAATGATCAAAATCATTTTTACTCGGGACAGACTTAATGAAATTCGCGTCGCGGAAAAGCTCACGAAAATTGTCATGCAATAGTCGTGGGCTGTTCTAAGCGATGCCGAACACGTAATCCCGGGCGACTGCTTGATGCGCGCGATTGTGTGCTTTTGTTCGCCACCTTGATCGATTCATAGCAACGAGGCGAAATAAAAATTTGCAGGGTCGAGATGCCACCCCGTATTTGGAAAGGAATCGCGTGGGTCGAGACGCCATTGATTCGGCAGCTGCGCTGACCGATATGGGGAAATATCTCTTCCGGGAGAGGAGACTTCCGGTGTACGACATCGCGGTTGCCGTGACAAAGTAAGCGTGTCTTTATTCGGCGATATCGTTTGCCATTTCCATTCAATGGGAAAGCGTCGCCATACATTTTCTTTCATTATACATCGTTCCTCTGCATTTTTCTCAACTCAACTCGCTGTACCATAGAGACCGCGGAAAAAGCCGCCACACACGTTCCAAATCACTTACACCCACACACAGACACACTCGAGCGTGATTTTTCTTTCCGTTCTAATCGGCATTTAGCCGTTCACGTCGTACGGACTCTTTTGATGCGAGCTTCTCCGCAAATACTGCGTGTAATTAACCGACGACGTTTACGAGAAAGAACCGATAGAAACAACACGACGAGTGATTTCCGTCGGCCGGCGGTAATTCATTTTCACCAACCCTGTAAATTGCGCACTCTAGACACTTGAATAATCTGGCTATGTAATTAAAGCGCAGTGAAAAAGTGCGGATTGCACAGGTGATAATAATTAGCGACCCGCCGACGTACCCTGATGATTATTTCATACTGTCGATTTTTCTATTTCAACAAACAGGTATGATATGTGCCGTCGTAGGAAAGGCGGCCGCTGCACTAAGGGAACTGCCGGTATGGTTTGTTACATAGTGATCACGCTTTTTTGTACTTTTGAGCGCAGTTTACGTGTTTTGTATTGTTGATTCCATACGTTGTAGTCATAATTCAGCGCTGCATATCTTAACACCAGTATCGTACGGAGGGTACTTAATAACGGATGGAACATTGACGTAGACTTCCAGTAGAAATTCGCTCAAACAAGCATGAGGGCAGGCTCTTTCTCAAATAATAGCTTAAACCCACACGGAGAAAAAAGTTTAATTGTGATATTTCATTTATTACCATATTATATATTATAATATTAATTAGATCGATTTAAACAAAAAACTAACAAAACATTTTGGGCTACAACCAAACTGTTGGTTCTCCCAACCAAATCGCTTTAACCAAATCGTTTGGTCTTTTCTCCATGCATCTTTTTTCTCCGTGCATTTACATCAATCAGCCGACACAATATTCATAAACACAACACAACCATTGTTCCGCGGAAACAATCAAAGCTGACCTATTCGTCAGGTCAGCGCCATTATTCGAGAAAGAGCGATGTCGATGTGTTATTAATCAACAAAGCGGACGTAGTCGATCTAGTGTGGCTTTTTGTCGTAGAGGTCGCGGCGCTCGGGTCGAAAGTCGATCGCCCGTAAACGTGTCAGGAAAAGTGGCGCCGAAAATCGTGCCACTGCGGACGGCTACGTGCGACACTTTCGCAACGAGCGGCCAATCGACCGGCAGCATGATTGTTATACGGGCTTAACACCAAATTTGATTAAGATCTGGGTCACGGTGTATTGGAATAACGAACTTACCAGCGCGCGCACGCGAGTCCAATTGCACATTGAATTGCATTGGCGCGCGTAAGACTTGGGGGTATCCGTGCTCGCAATCGCATTACCCGAGAGCGAACTTTCGGTTACGGCCGGCGCGATGTTCTTTCGCACGTTCGTCATCGCGCGCCGAATCGTATTCGCGTGTACATACACCCCCGACGCGCGATGCATTTGAATTTCGGCGAAAATTCGTGAAATCTCGCACCGCGAGCTGACGCTCCTCGACTCTCGATCGCTTGGCTCTCGAAGTAAAAAGGAAATCCGCGCAAAAAACCGAGTTGAAAAATAGTCATTGCGGCCGAATTTGAATAGCGGTAAATTGTGCTGTGCGACCTCGGAATGAGCTATCTGTCTTTTTTCTTCTGGAAGTAATGCGACTTTAAATCATTCAGGCCCGCTAAGATGCAATTGCCAACTGACATGCTACACTTAACCGCAACAACAGTAAATCCAATAATTTCTTCACACCGCGTCGTGCCTCTCTACGACCCGCCGCGGTCACGCATCCCGCGATTCGGTTTTACGTAAGCCGTCAAGAAAGCAACGCCAAAACCGTTTTGATCGAGAGCTCGGCGATCGTCGCCACGTAACTGCGTGATATTTCAATCCACGAAATTCCGCAACGGATCGCGTTACGAAACGCGCAAAAAGAGGGCGCGCTGTAAATAGTCACGTGAGACTCTCTCCTGGTCGTGCGGGTCGTCTGGGACCCGGTTCTGTTTGTTTTTGATTATTAGTCATTGGCGTTTGGCTTTTTGCACTGAAGAACGCCCCTGAACATACACGCAGCTCTCCACGATGTACTTATAATCGGGTTTTCAGCTTTCCCGTAGCGTAGGAACACCCCGGCGCAGCGACGTATTTATTTGCCGTCGCAACAGACAAACACGTGTCCGTTGATTTATTTATGTACAGTACATACACGCCTCTTACATCATTCATTTTCCTGATTGCTGTATTGTTTTTGGCGTGACTGTGAAAACAACAGAGTCCCGACACTCGGTTGACGTAAACGCCATGGCTACCTGATTGTAAATAAATGATGATAAACCAGCCGTTTTTATTGTTGCATTGCAGATTAGATATGTGCCGGCGGCAATACGTGAATGACGCGTGCAATAGAGGGACCGCAGGTACGTTGCACAACAGACACCTCCGATCTTGCGGGCCGAGTGATCTTGCAGAGACCCGAACGTTTCTGAAAAATCACTCGCCGGTCCGCATGAAACCAAAGCAAACTTGAGGGCGCAAGCCACCAGCGGACCGCACTTTCCGGCCGCTCGGCTCGCCCATCTGTCTTTGTCCGAACGCCTCTCTCGCGTGCATTAATCGTCTCTCCAGGTTGCAGCATTAATTACCTCACGACGCGATTATCGTCATCACTTTTCGCACCTACCGCACCCACTGACTTCAGTCTCTGCTCGCAAAACCACTGAGTCGTTCCACCTTCGTCTCGCCGAACGACCGAACGTTCGAGTGACGTTGACTACACGTTTCTTCCAAGCATCTGTCTCAGTGCACTACATTTCTCTCCTCTTCTTCTACTCTACTTTTCGTCTCATGAAACCTGTGCTCGCAAAACTGCTATGAGTTCCACCTTCGTCTCGTCAAACGACCAAACGTTCTTGCGACCCATTCGTTCTTGTTGTCTCCATGTTTCTTCTAAGCATCTGTTTCAGTGCACTACATCTCTCCACTCCTCTTCTTTTACTCTACTCTTCTTCTCATGAAACAATCAACCTGTCTCGCACGATGCATCAAACTTGGACCATAACTTTTGGATTTCGATCTATCTCTTCTGGTTATATGTCTCTCCATAATTGTCTTCGACGTCCACGAATTCTGACGTTCTTCCGCTGACATGGACGTTGTTGTTCTCTTCTCACTTTTCTGCTATTTCTTCCTCTTCGACTGCGCATTTTCAGTTTCTCTTTTCTGCCTCTCGCTTCTCTCGAACCGAACAGATAATTAACCTGACGTTCGGTTACTGCCCGAAAATCGTTCTGCTCTTGTTTGTCTTAGTTGTCGTGATCGTTTCTTCATTCTCCTCCGCTTCTGCGCAAATTTTTGTTTTTATTTTCTGTCTCTGTCACTCTTGGGCTGCGTTATACTTTTCTCGCGGACCTTGTCTCCGGTAAGTGTTTCGCGAGGATACCTAAAGGCTATTGAGAACGCGTCTCCGGCTTGGACGACCGTTGGCAGTCGAGTCGAACTCGGTCGTCGAAGCCGAAAATAACGGGCAATGAGCATCGACGCGCGATAATTCGCGGCATTGAGCCGCAATTTAGGTATCCGGCGTCGTTTCCTGCGCTCGCGACTCGGAACCGAACGTGTTAACAAGTTAACAAGAGACATTAACACCAGATGCATGCCGCTTGCGAAGGCCGTTACTTGGGCATCAGACGATGAGAGAATTACTTAGTCGTGCGGACTAACAACTTCATCATGGCCATGCAGCATCTAATTTATATTGCGCGAAATTAATATCCGTCATGGCCGCAGATGCTAATTAACAAGTGATATCTACGATTGGCTGAGACTGCAGATTTAGGGATGGTGATAGAAATGGGGACGATGTGATTTTTGAGAAAGACAGCATGTAGAAAATATAGCTTGCGTTTAAGGAAAAAGGTCTTGCTTCTTTGTACTCAAACATTAATTTTTTATCTATTTTTTTATCTATTTTTATTGCAGTTAAAATTAATCTCTCAATATGCGTTGCCTAAATATCTATTTTGGACGATTCGAGTTTTTTTATAAACTAACCAATTTCAAACTGACACTTGAAATACCTCTACTTCCTTTGGAAAAAACTGTTTTAACTCGGCCAAAACTAAAAGGATTTCTCTAAATTTTTTACCATCTGTTTCTGCCCAAAAAGTACAAGTTTACAATGTGTCTGCAACGAATCTGAAAAAGACCCATAAAACTCCGAAACGTGTGGAAAGTATAAAAAGCTTTTGAATCGAGCAGACCTTTTTTTGAAACTTTCCGCAGACTTTATAAACATGTCAAGGAGTTTTTGCAGATTTTTTCAGACGAGCAACGCGAGGTCCAAAAAATATTAAAATCTTCGATGTTCAACTTTTACCATTATTTGGCTTTCTGAACTTTTGAATTCATTTTCAAACTTTTTGTTTTCGCGGTTTATACGAAATTACGAATTCCTTTAATACGTTTCGTGAATAAATCAGTACACCTTCATAACCGACTTGCAAATCAATCGCACGCCATTCCTCCCGCCCAACTCCGTCTCTCGATCTCAGCTCAGAATCGTCGATATCACCGCAGTATTCCAATCGCCCCGTTATTAATTTAACCTTGTAAGCGTCTGGAACTGATACTAATCCGAAATTGCAATGGTATATTGAACGACGTTGCTATATTGACTGATCCTAACCAAAACGACGCCAGCAACGAAAAATGCCTGGGAACAGACTAATTCTTGTTCACGTCTAGGTTTTGCGTACGTGGGAGGCGCGTGTGTCGTGAACAAGCGACTCGAAAAAGTGAACTCGGTCGCTATCATCGAAGACACGGGAGGTTTCAGTGGCATCATTGTCGCGGCCCATGAAGTCGGCCATCTGTGAGTATTTTTTATAATTATCATACATTAAGGGGACACCCCCACAAAAACTCAAGTATGCATTAAAATTATCAGAAATAATTGAAACTGCATATATTATATAAATTTCCAAGGCACTTCATTTGACACGTTACAAAATGTGTAATTACAAAATGTGTAATTGGAAAAATGGATATCTTGAAAAATCTACACGTAATTATTCTAAGGATTTGATTTTTCACAGATACATAATTTTTCAAGTCGGAATATTATTAAAAATTATGGAAGATGGTACTTTTATATATACTTTTTTAGCAGTCGTCAAAATATCGAAAAATATGTTATTTTTTCGACTATATAACCCTTTAAATTATTTCTGATAATTTTAACGTATACTTGACTTTTTTAGTGGCGTGTCTCCTTAAACAACAATCAACTTAACTTAATCAACTTAACTTAACTTAAAAATTTGATATAATTAAATTATAAAATAAATTTTCGGACTAACTCAGGTTCTTTTAATTACACCGCTTATCCGTGTTTTGACGCAGCATTACATTTGCATCATTATTGTTAATTTTTACATTCATCCCGCAATACAAAGGAATAAAGATCGGCCGTGCAAATTAATCCGCCGACTCTCTTCATAAATTCAGTCATCGGTGCAATAACGTCCCGCGACTGACATTTATCGTACATAAACTTACGGTCCGCAAAAACAACCGTGGCATAAATTTTTCACAAACTGGATAAATAACTTCTGCGCGAAGAATTACGCTCACGTTTCCTCGAACTTTTTTTCGTTACGACACGAAACGCGAAGTTTTTTTGCCACAGGAAAGTTCGGCAAGTGGCTTTATCAAAGCATTATATATCAAGAAAGTGTTAATTGGTCGTTTAATCATATCATATACATTCAGCAATTAAACTCAATGAAGTCGTTTCGTCGTGAAATGGAACCGAGTGCGTTACCTGGATCATTTGCATTATCATTATTGCGGAATCATAAATAATGACGCGAAATTGCGGCGGAATTGTAAATTTTATTTCTGCACGCGCGTGCTTAAAATCGTAATCAATTAATTAAGTAATTGTGTTTAGCGATTATTTAAATTGATATCAATAAAGCGTAGCTGACGCGAAATGGTTCTGAAAGTGACTGTCTCCCTTTTTTCATTCGCCCCTTTTTTATTTAGTTTTTTCTTTTACTGCGACTGATGTTGGCGCAGTTCTTACACGTGTTCGATTTGTATTAAAATGTTGGAAAGTCGACGAGACGTAATAAATTGTCGCAAACATGACAAAGTGATTGATGAAAAACATTGTTCAGACTGGGTGCTGTTCATGATGGTTCGCCGCCACCAAGTTACTTGGGTGGACCAGGAGCTGAAAAGTGTCGCTGGGAGGACGGCTATATTATGAGCGATCTGAGGCACACGGAAAAAGGTTTCAAATGGTCTCACTGCAGCGTGTCCTCTTTTCATCACTTCTTGAAGTAAGTGATTCTTAATTGCAGCACGATCAATCTTGATGATAAATCCGAAGAACTGTCACATTTTTCACTACAGTATCGTTTTTATAGTTTCACATAATAACTTATGGGATTTCTATGAATATGAGATAAGTTTGTTTGAAGAATACACAGTCCTACGTTTATTTATTTAAAACAGAGTAAGCATTCCGACTTTCAGCGTAGATTGTTGGAAAAATAAAAAAGAAACTTTTCCATTTATATTTATACGAATGGTGACTTTCTACATATAACACACACTGAAAACTCCGCAGTTTTACGACGCAGGTTTATTACTTTGGCATCGTATTTTTGTTTAAGAAAATGTAACATATGGTTTATTGAATTTTTATGAAACTCTGTACACGTAAAATCGTGCCAAGGTAATAAAGTGGTATATTAAAAATTAGTTTTACTGTTTTCACTGTATAGAAAGTCGTTGCAGCTGGAAAAATGCACGAAAATATTACTTTGGTATGTTGAATTCGCGCAAACTTTTGTTTTATTCAAATGCCAGATAAATACGATTGTCGGTACTTTTTTAAGAGTTTAACGGCTTTGAGGGCGACGAAAGTTAATTTAGCTTGTCTGATACGTAAGGTGAATAAGTAACTGGAAAAGTATACTGAAATGTAATTTATGTCATTAAACTCAATGAATTTGATTCATAATTAAATGAGGAACTTTTTCCAGCGGAGACACTGCAACTTGCCTGTACAATGCTCCTCACGAAGATGAAGCGTTGCCGAGAGTCTTGCCAGGAAAATTATTATCCTTGGATGCGCAATGTAGAAAAGATCGTGGAACGAGTGCATGTTTCGTAAGTGAAGAGAGCATTTCGGTATCTTATAATTCTCAAGAAAATTTTCCTCATTTTCCCATTCTTATTTAAACCGTAACATGCACATTAATTTACGTTTTTGTAAAATAAACATAGTTGCTCATTGCATAAATTACTGTAATGATAACGTCACGAAATAATAAATGCCCAACTGCTATTCTTTTTTTTCGTTTTACCGAGAAATTTTAAATAAGTGGAATGGAAATTCTGAATAATAAATACGCACAAAATACTGGCATCTTCTGTTATAATGTTGCCGGTAATAATTAATTTAAATTCTGATAATTAATGGCATTGAGATGAGAATCCATATAGCACGAAACCAGTTTCTTAAACCGTCGAATTCATTAATCTTTTAATCGGCATGTATTATATATAAATCGATTCCATTAGTAAAAATTGAAGTTACTCGGAAATCTCGTAAAGTTTTCTCCAAATGGGCGAATGTTATAACCATAAAACAGCCCCTTAATACAACTTTTATTATTTCGCGAAAATATCACAGACTCGTTTTAAGTGTTCAAAGTTCATCTTCAGGACGTGTTTACTCCTCAAATTTTTATTTCACACTTTTCAATGCGCTTCTTAATGTTTCAAATTTGTACTCAGAAAATGTTATTGATAAGTTATTGTTTAAACTAACTTTCTATGTAATGCCCAATAATTCCCCGCTTCAACAACTCAATTTGTTTATAACAACGAACTTAATTCAGTAACGTCGAAATCATGTATTCCGCTCGAAACTCCATAGTTCCACTCCGTCGTACTTGCATCATTTATCACCTGTTTTACGGCCCAACTTGCTCTAACTCAATTATTGATATCAACAGAAAGACGATCGAGTGTGCGCCCAACTGTTTTGTTTCGACGCCGGATCTGGGTATTGCGTGGCTTACAGGCCGGCAGCCGAAGGCTCGCCCTGCGGAGATGGTCAGGTACGACACGTAAAACGTCATTATTTCACGCAATAAAACCTAATACGTGTCCCCATAAAAATCTATATAGTTCAATATGAGTGAGATTTCGCGAAAATGTCCGGGCATTTGATGTCCAAGGGTAAATGCCACCGACTTTTACAGCGCATTTGTTAAGTAGGAAGCGACAGTTACGTTTTTCGGTTACCTTTGCGGGGCTGTAAAAATGACGTGACAGGTCGTCAATTTCCCGGCTTTACAAGCCTATCATTCGCGACGTCATTGTTTCGGGATGACCGCTAATAAAAAAAACTAATACCGAACTATGAGTGACAGAACGTTTCATTTTTCAGTATTGTTTGAACGGAAAATGCGTCGCCGAGCACGAAAATATTATCCCGGATTACACGCAGAATGTCCCAACTTATGTGCGTCGGGACAACAACGTCTACAGTGCTGTCACGCAGGGTCGTCCTTATTACCAGTATAACAATACGACTGAGTATAGGTAAGAGATTTGGTTTAATTGGGCTGTAGTATTTCGTCTGGTGTTACTTAACAAGTTAGAGGTGCGTTTTGCTGGACCGTAGGCCGTTGGCTGGATTGGTGGATTATGAGGCGAGGATGTCGAGAAAAATAAGTGGTGGGTTCAGTTACTTGAGGGGTTCATGAGAGTACTGGGTTCATTAAAGCAATACATATTATCTTTGAAATGGATAATACTGCTTAATGATGATGGCAGTGGTAAGCGATATGAATAGCATTCTGATGTGATTAATGGTAGAAATAACAGTGAGAAATGCTGATCAAAATTTGTGCATTCAATACATAGTTATGGTGTATACACCAATACACGAATCAGAACAATTGAATTATTCAAGCATTATCATCTGCACACCTACACTTGGACTAATCTAGAAAATTTGAATGGTTTGACGCAGTTGTCGATATAGATATTTTTCTAATACCGGGTTTATAGATTCCTTTATATTGATGCAGATTAATAATTCTAACAATGATTACAGAAAATCAAAATAATGAAAAACTGAAAAACAAAACTTTTTCAAGTTATTGTTGAAGGATTAGCAAATTTTAGAGTTCTCTTTTTAAATTAGGCGATTAAAAATAGTTTTGAGAATGGCCTATAACTGCCCAATCGCGTCATTTTATATCAATTAATTTTCCGAGCTGATTTCAAGGGTTCCTGGTACACTTTAATTAAATCTCTTTCTCAAGTTGTATACCTCTTAATTTTCTTCTAACATCCGCCTTCGTAACACACCCAGCCAGCAGCGAAGGTGCCGAAAATGTGCGAAATAAATCTGCCAATTAACGCCACAATGCTAATGTGCCACGCAGGTATTGGACGACTCCCCGTACGTACGTACGCACAACTTACCCAACCAGGCGCGCTTATTACACGCCTCACACGATCAGTTACGCTTATTACAGCACAACCGAAAACCCGGCGTACAGCGACGCGCCGTACACAAAAACCCCGAGCCCGGTTGTGCACTACACCCACAACACCGCCAGTAATTTTGTAACCGCTAAGGATCGGACGCAGACCGGCCGCTTAGGATACAATAACGATAACAACGACAATCCCAATAATAGTATTAACGATAACGGTGGCACGACCACCAAGAAGACCAACGTCAATTACAGCAATTACTTGAATCGCAACAATTTACTTAACGCGAATCTCCCGTCGAAAACTAGCATTAGTCCAAACGATGTAAATTATTCGAGAAACACTCCGTTCAAGTATAAAAGCCTGACGTCTACCACGGTATCTAGCGGCAATCGTTACGACTCGCAGGGTAACGATTACGGTAAGACATTATTTTCCGATCCAGCGTAATCTCGTTTCCGCCCGCATCGCCTGCTCCGCCACATACAATCTTCTATGCATTCTCGGGAAGCTTAATTTTTCTTACCCCCCACCCCTCTCATCTTTTTTCTCCCCTCTGCCTCTGTCTCTCTCTTCGCGGCAATGAATGAGTCGCTCCTGCATACGTTATCTCCCGCGCCTTCCGGTGACGCGCGCATTTTTTCGCGTTTATTGCTCGTTTATCCCTCTTTCGCGGTATGTACGTTCTTTCACACGCTCGCGACATCTGGGGCTCGTTCTTTCATTCATAGGTTTGATATACATCCGCATTAACTTCGGTGCGGTTCTCCTCGCGTTCATACTCTCGAGGTCCGACATTTGGAACGTTTCAAGCTCTGGGAAAACTAAATTGCACCATTAGTTGGTTAAAAGATTAAGGTAGTTCTAACTTTAAGCGACGTATTTTTTAAATGTTAATTGAAAGTTAGTTTTAATTCTCATATTAAAGCATGTTTTAAATCATGATTTAATATAAGTTCCTTCGAGCCAGACCGGTGTATGATATTGGTATTAATGTGGATAAGTCACGCCAGTTATATTTGCTATTATTTATTTGTAAATTTTAATATTTTTTCCCTCACTCCGGGCGGAAATACCCACATTCCCGCCCTGACGGGCGGAAATGTGGGTTTCCCGCTCCGTCGTAAGGGAAAATATCGTACACACTACGGG